>JAPSGF010000035.1:5182346-5341516 GCA_035772895.1 Perdix hodgsoniae | reverse complement strand
CCCCCCCCCCCCCCCACGGCCATGCACAAGTTATAAACCCAAATCCAGCTGAACCCAATTACATTAACTTAATTCAGACTTCAGACATTACCCTACAGCAAAGGCTGCAGGTCTCTGGGACAGGAAGACCCTTTTACTCTGTGTTTATACCAGAGATGTCTAAAGCTCTGTGAATGTAAAAAAAAGTAACAGTAGTTCTAAGTATGTATGGCTGTTGCTCTGTGCATTACCAAACTCAGAGTTCCAGTTGTTTGTTGGAGAGGGATCTGCAGAACATCCATGTTTTAATGAATTCCATTTTAGAAGACAGAACAGAGGAGTATATACAGTGCTCTACTATGTTCGATGAGAGCCTCCCAGAAGAAACACCTGCTGATTTTACTAAACTGATTCTTACGCTAGCAAGCAACAGAAGGAATTTAAAGGAATCTGAGCTTCCTTATCAATGAATTTAACATGATAAGCAACTACTTTTTCAATAGAATATTTACTTTTCCTACCAAAGCACTGAGAAAGATTTTGAATTACAATAAGAGCCTGGCTGGTACTTCCACCCACTTCTGCAGTTTGGTTTGCAGCACAAGGGATGTGAGTGGCTCACCTGCAGACACACTGAGCCTGGAGCTCAGCAGGAGTGAGAGGGACCTGAATTCTCTGCTCTATCTTTCTGATCACTCAGCTTTCCCCCAGGTCATTGCCCAAGCACGTTAAGATTTAATTCCTTACCGAAGAGCAATAATTCAGATTGTTTCACTCACCAAAAGAAAAAGTGATAACAAAATTCTCACTGTGGAAGTTGGAGTTGCTGTAGGGCTTAAAAGTACTTGGCTGATTTAGCCCCAAAGATCTAACCCATTGACTCTTGCTGCTGTATTATTTTTGTCATGGAAAATTCATGCCTCTAGTTGGCTTTGGCTTAGTAGATCGCTGTTGAACTTTTTTAACATGTCACTCCTCTCTTCGCTATCTGCAGTCCAATGTGTCTCAATTTCCATTTCAAATAAAGCTCAGATCTGTCTAATCCTTTGCTTCTTCAACATTTTCAAGGAACTGTAAATTCCACAATTTAATTAATGGGTCAAAGAGGCCGAGCCTTCTTCATGCAAAATGGAACCTTGCAGTGATTAATTAAAATTGCTATCACTGTTCCAACTTGCTAGCTAGATGCAAGCATGGCATATTCTGCTAAGGACATTACAGAATGCAAAACAAAGTGAGTTAAATGCAGAGAAGTACAGAGAGAAATGTTTAATACAAATGACAGAACATCTGCTGCAGTATGCAGAGACCGGTTTTTAAAGGACAATGTCAAGTATCATCGTGTATATAAATTTGATCATCCTTAACGTTCACTTTCTTATGCACGCCTGGCAGGTGCCTGAATTTCAGATAGCTTTTAAATACACATCCCTTTACCCTTAAAATGGCGAAGGAATAAAAATAATATTTACCTAAAACTCTTCAGAGTTAGTGCTGCGTACAGTCTCTGCTAGCTGCTGTAAATGCAGCTAAGTAATGAGAACTAATTTACACAATGTTGCTGGCATGCTTTGGCTGTGCAGAAGACAGCAAGCAAATGAAACAATACTAATTTGAGATGCCATTGGATGTATTAGGTAGAAATCTTTTAGAGCTTTGAAGAGACATCAATAATTTATCACTTTCTTTAGACTTTATTTATAAAACTTTAAGATGTTGCGCTACTGTTAAGAATAAAATTTTGAAGACAACCTGAAGCATACGTTACTCTCTCCTAGCTCGTTTGCTTGATAGGAAAGGCAGTAAGTGCTTGGTTCTTTTAATGCAAGCATTGGGCTGATTCTCTGAAAGCTTTTGTGGAGATGTAGCTCTGTAATTACCACTATGGATTAGCTAATCTATGTTGAAATGACTTTGGTTGTTGCCTTGGTTCTCCTTACACGTCCTAGCCACAATATCACAGTGCCTCAAGGAGGATAAATGCATTATCTGTTTTCCTATCAAGACAAATTACCCATTTTCCAATCAAGGAGATGTTCAGTTTGCAGGCCAAAGCCTCAGCGGATGCTTACACAGGGAAATGAAGCTGGAAGATTGTCGTAACGATGTTCTCCCATCCAGTATGTGAGGAGTCAGTGTGCTTCCACCCTGTGCAATGGAGTGTTGTGCAGAGACTTACAGTGCAGCAGGGATGAGACAGCTCAAGGTTGGAGGGAGATGGAAATGCAGCAGGTAGGAATGAGGGGAGCCAGCAAAACGGAAGATATGAGTTACTCTTGCTTGAACAGATCTCTCATTTACCGTGTGATTTAGCCTCTTTCTTTCTAGAAGAGTCATTTCACTCTAAAAAAAAAAATTAAAAAAGCAACTTTTCTCTGACTCCTAGTGAGAAGATTTCCCAGGAGAAACAGCAGATAAAGTTCTGCAGTGAATGAAGTTGTTTTCCCGTTGTGCACTTTAGACATTGCAGCTGTTTCCCCTCTTTCATCCACATGCATACGTCCTGCTGCTCCAGGTCCACCCTTCCTTTAAAGTTTAAATGCTGATCCCCAGGAGCTGACACTAATTAACCAGGTAAAGACCTAAAGGCCACTGACAAATGGCTCTTCCAGTATGGATCCCACACATGCCTTCCCCTTTCCACTCTGCATTTAAATCTGAAATTAACCCCCCACACCCCCCACCAGCATGAGCTCCAAACCGCCCTACAGCCACCATCTGCTCAGTACCAAACAGCACACCCCAAGCGTCCAGCCGACCACAGACTTTTGACTCAAGCCCTGCTCCAGGCTGTGGGCTCCACGCACTATATTTATCCCTCTGGATGCCAAGCCCTGGGCAGCAGCAGTGGGTGGCAGCCCTTGGCACGGCGCAGACAAAGCGCGGAGGCCGATTCCCTGCAGCAGCCGGCAGCAATTGCCATGACAACCAGCAAGCTGATTACTCAATTACAGCATTCCTTTTAAAAAGCGACATAAAGCCAAGGGACAACACATCCTTGGTTTCCCATGGTGCTTGGTTTTCAAAGCACTGGGCTATGTTTAACTTTTTAATATACCTTGTGATTATGTTTGCCAACCTGGCTCCGGATCTCTTCTTTTTTATTATTATTATTATTATTAATTTATCCCTGTGTACTTTGAAATGTGGAGAAAGCAAAATGCCACTTAAAAGGCAGGTTTTTTTTTCTTGTTGCAGGAAAACATGCAGGATAAGATGTTATTGGCATGGGAGGACTTGGACAGATGCACACTTAGGAGGGTGCCAGAGCCACGACTGACTTAGTGAAATGTGCCAAATCTGCTCCAAGAGAGCTCAGCCGAGCTCCTCATGCTACCTCCTCTAAAAGTGAGTTGTTTCTTCATGCTATGCATCATAGAATCGTTTGAGTTGAAAGGGATGCTTAAGGCCATCTGGTCTAACTCTCCTGCAATGAACAGGGACATCTACAGCTCCATCCATCCAGCTCAGAGCCCTTTTCATATCTAACATGCTCCAGTAGGTACCACCACACTGTTCTCAGAGACAATTTCTTATCCTTTTGCATGAGAGCAGATTACTGGATATTTTTCTTACAACAAAAGAGGGGGAAAAAAATGAGCATATACTTGTAGCACTGGGTTTCATTATTTTGAAGAGAATTTGGAACTGAGGAATTCCTTTGGTTTTCATAGGAATCTAAGTGCTGCTGCAGCACCTTAAGTCTGGTGTCAGACATTCATCACGTCAGACAGGATAGAGGTGAACAGTAAGAAATATCCTGTATGAAGCAAAATAGACCAACTAATGCCAGAGAGGGGGAAAAAAAAGAAGTACAGGAATAGAAGGTAGCTTTCCTGCTAACCTTGCCTGGATTCATAGGATCCCAGAATAACTAGGCTGACACAGGACTTCCATGGGTCTTTGGGTCAAGCCCTGACTTAAAGTGGTTGCATAACACAAAGCTACTAGGTGTTTTCCAGACAGAAGGAAAAAAAAAAAAAAATCAGGACAATTCAGGGCTTTTTTCAGCCATGTCTGGTGTATTTCCATGGGTAGAAAAGCCCCCAGTTCTTTCTGCCCCCATGCAGGTGTAACTGCCCTCACTGCTCCCTTGTGGGGCACAGCAATGCTCTGCTGTAGTTCTACCCTACCAGATCACAGGAACATCTCTTCATGAATTCTCACTGAGAATGAAACTGTTTTCCTACCCTCTGCCTCCCAAACTGGAGAGCCAGGGTGAAGCAGATTTTAGATTTTGAGGGAAGCTGTCCCAAAACACCAGTGTTGGTTACAGCCTTCATTCATGATTTAGTAAGACACGGGATTTTAAACCCAGAATTTGTAATGGACTAGGTGCTGCTTGTTCTTTTCTGAGGTAGTGTCTGGGATTGCTAGAAAAGAGAAACACTTTTACAAGTAGTTGTCACTTGTCTCTGAAGCTGCCAAGAAGTCCAGACCATAAATAATCTGTGTGACTCTGCAGACAGATTAGCAGGATTAGTGTCACCATTCCAACAATTTGCTAATAGTATTTTCTTTCTCCCCTCCCTGGTGCCTTCTCTGGATTTGGATCAACTCTCAACCACTATGAACTGAGGATTCACTTCCAAGGTCCTAAGAAGGCTTTATCTTCATCTTCACATTCTCAATGATAATGCTATAGGGAAAGAAAAACCTGCAAATATGTTTGCTGAACAGTGGTGTTGCATGGCATTCCAAGATGCTGATTTCTTACAATATTCACTCTGTTAATATACTTGATTACATTTAAAGGGATTCATCATTCAAAACTGCATCACTTTCATTACTAAGCAGAGCCAAAAATCTCCTTTCAATCATGCATCAATCCTTCCATTTCCCCTCTTACGTTTCCCTCTTATGGAAGAGGAAGTAGACTTCCAAAACTTCTGTCTATGGGTGGCAAATCAATTCCAGTAGAGAAGTTTGTTTCCATGCTCTTTTTTTCCCCACTTTAGTCACTTTTGGAGCAAGACCACATCTCCTGAGGCTGCTGCCAAAACAAAGAGGTACTGTTTAAACCTCAGCCTTCTGGATTTTGTAGCGCACTTCAAAGACGGTCCCAGCAATCTCCATGAGATTCAGCTAAATGTATTGGGCATTTGAATTTAGCACTGGTTCCAGCCAGACTGATGGGAGGAGTGCAGTGCTGTTGAGTCACCTTCTGAGATTTCTCTCAAGAGGCCAAATGGGAAATGCTGAGACAAAAAATTCAGGCTGCTCTAACAAGCAAGGCTTATTCTTCTCTGCCAGTGCGATACTCCAGGGCTCTTCTCTCCCTGCCCAACTACAAACACGTACCTTCTCCTAAGCACTTATTGCTGATCAGTGTCAAAGATGGGATGAGAATATCCTATTTACTGTGGGTACTACTGAGGCAGAGCTGAGGTCTGCAGAAAAAAAAACCTGAGAGTCAACCAGAATGGAAAAAGCTCCTCCATCCCTCCCAATGAGCAGAGCTATAACTCAAGATCCAACCCACTCAATGAATATTATGAAAGTCAGCTGGGCTATGACCCATTCCAATTCCCCAAGCTCCTATTTAATTGATTTGTGTAGACTATGAACAGCTAAAAAATGGTGAGGAGAATGGAAAACCACAATAAATTAACTGTTTCTCTGTATGTATTTATTCATGCCATACTCCTTGTCAACATTTTTAAGCTAAACTACAACCCTCCTCAGTGAAATGATTGATTAGAAAGTGCCAGATTATTTCAGCATTATTTGCTTTGCAAGTTGCATGTGGTATTTTATTTCAAAGCTACAAAAGTATAATTTGATTCCTGAACCCATGGGAAAGAGTAGCTAAAGATATGGTTTTCCAATCATCTCATTTCAGCATGTGATGGAGTTGTCAACCTGGCGCTGTGCAAACGAGGGAGAAGCCATCTATGGGAGATGGTGCAAGATGTGACTTGAACAGGTGTTTGTCAGAAGGTGGGGACAAACTCTGAACAGTAAATTGCTGCTTTCTGCTCCTTACTTAATGAGTCAGCTACCCAACCAAGCACACAGTAGAAAGCGGAGGTAGAAGGGATCAGCAGGGATCTTATCTGAGCTGTATTACAACCTATTTCCTGTGCCCACTCATTACAAGGGAGCAGAGGTGTCCTGTGCACACTACTGAATGAATAGAGGATGGAGGAGGAGGACTGGACCTTGTCCCTTTGTCTTCTTTTCCTTAAAAATTGCTGAGAATCAGAACTTGGAAACTACATCTCACTTACAATGGACAAGCACATATATATTCCAAAAGGCAGCTACATAAATAATGGATATGATCTGCAGCATTTGAAATGGACTGTGTATAACAGGGTGCTATCCTGCCTGCTTTCAGATCCTCAGACAGGGACATTTTTCAAAGCCGCGGCAGCAAACTAAAGAGAATTCAGGCAGGGATATCTAAATTTCTGTTTGATATATGTTTACATCTTTATACATTGGAAACACACTTTCTTTCAATTGGTTATAGAACAAGCACAGCCCTCAGATGTGATATATCATCTGTGAGGAGAGTAAGTTGTTTCTTCTCTCTTGCCCCCGCCTTCATTCTTTTTCTTCACCCTCAATGGTAGTTTCTACTTGCAGTGTCAAGGCACCAAATTAAACAGAACCATTCCTTCTTTTTCTCCTATCCCTATTTACTTTGCAAATGATAATGATAAATCACTTGGGGGATCCATTTTGTGTGCAGTGGGGATGAACATTTGTAAATTTTCTCAGTGCACCATTATTTTCTCTCATGGTCATAAAGCCATGCTACTGAGGACATCTCCTGGGGGTGATAAACTGTGATGCCAGATGAGATGAGCAGAGGCCTCAGTATTCATTTATTCTCTCTGGATTTTCTTTTATTTATGTATTTTTGAGAAACCTACGTTTAGACAATGTAATAGACTGGAAAAATAATTGAGAAGTTCCAACTATCCTTCCTGCCTGTAGGGACACAAGCCATTTCATTAGAGACATAGATGGTGAGGAAGTTTGTGCCATAATCATTACTGTTTTCACTTTGAGATAACCATTGCAAAGGCAGAATTCAAAGGAGAGAAGTGATATTCTGCTTTCACCTGTGATGGTGTTGGAGTGAAATGGGACTTAAACAGGACTTCCACCAGCCAATGCAGACAGGAACCCCAGAGACTGAGCAGCTCACATAACTCACTGAATAGCTGACAATGCAACTCGCATCCTCTGAGTGTGAGGACAGGTCATAGGGAGGTGACCAGGAGCAAGCACCAAGAGCAACAACAGTCAGTCAAAAACATGGGTTGGCATCCTGAAACACCTCACAGCACAGAGCTTCACCAGCCTTCAAAACAGCTAAGAGACACCTGAACCTTCTACTTGGTTTTACTTTTCCATCCTCCTTCCAAACCTACCTCCCATTTCTTGTTCCCTGAGCTCCAAAGCATCCACAAGCCATTAAAACCTTCCCTTATTCTACAAGAAATGTACACTTTCCCAGTCACTCTCTACTCCTGTTGATATCCATTGCAAGACTGGCATCTGGAGTCAGGCTTTCCTCTTCTAGCTTATCAAATGAATCAGCCAGCTAGCTCGTGTCAGTAGAACTCAGATGCTGAATTTCAGTGCAGCTTCTAGTCTATTGGATGACAAAAGACCAAACTGTTCAGCATTTTTCTGAATGATGATCAAGGAACATTCATACACTCACTGAAACTGAGATTTGTCTTTACCATATACTTTATAATCACTAAAGCAGAGCCAGTGGCTTATTTATTTTACCAAATACAACTTTAGTCTCCTTTATATATACATAAAAAATGTATATAAATGTTTAATTGCTCTAATATACTTCAATGTTTTATGCATTTAATAGTTATTTTAATTTTAAAAAGATCACTATGTAACAGTCTCCAAATTTATATCACCCCCATCCTTGTCCAGGTAAAGACAACACAGAATATCTAGCTGCAAAATTCCAGTAGTCTTGGTCTTCCATCATTTTTCCCCAATTCCAGTGTTATCAGAACAAAATAGAACCAGATCCCTGAAAGTTAGAAGTCAGAAGATACTGCCCTGCTTTATGATGTTGAATTTAGTTTTCTTTACTCATTACAAACATTGCCCTAGATATTAATTTGTGCTGTGGTATTTTGTCTGCTCTTATTAAATCACAATCAGTAGCAAATACCCTCTTTAAATCTGGCACAACAATCCTGTCAAAGATAGCAGATATTTGCAAATACCCCCCTCTGACCTGTGTAATTTTCTGTGTTTCAGTTCCCAAAACCATCCAAATCAACAGCCCCTCACAAGCTCTTCATTACAGCTTCAGTAATTTCTGAAACAAATGAAGAATCGACAGCAGCCACTCCTAATTAGCAGGCTTGAACACATCTCTCCCAAGATGTCATATTTGTGCAGGGCAAAAAAAAAAATAATAGTCTTCATCTGTCCTTTAGGAACCTCACACATGTAACTATTATCTTAGGAGACCTATACATGGACCTGCTGCTGTGGCATGTCCTGCATAAACACAGGCCATTGTGGGTAGAGTAATTGAGACCTCAAGAACGCATCAACAGATTTCACTGAATCACAGAATTGTAGGGATTGGAAGGGACCTCCAGAGATCGAGTCCAACCCCTCTGCCAAAGCAGGTTCCCAAACCAGGTTGCACAAGTAGGTCTTGAATATCTCCAGAGAAGGAGGCTCCACAACCTCCCTGGGGAGCCTGTTCCAGCGTTCAAAGGTTACTTAAATTGATGCAAATGTCTAGAAGTGAATGGATCTACAGCCACTGAGACAGAGGGTATTGAAATCAGTCTTGCCTTTCCTGTTGTTTTATTCTATTTTTGTTACATTTCAAGAATGCAAATAAAGATGGAGTGAAGGTGACATTTCCAGTGAGATCCTCTGTTTTTCCGGTTTTTAATATATAAAACTGAACTGAATCATTTCACCAAAATGTTTCATCTGTGTCAGCACTTCTGTTGGCTTGAGGTGGCACTATTAATGTATGGACATCCATCATGCATTTGTAACAGGAAGATACCCCAAGGAATAATCTAGAGATCTTCTCCCAGGGATGTTGTATTATGTAAGGTTTCTAGCTTATTCATCTCAAACTAGGGCTGATTTTTCAGTCACACACTTTCAGCTTCTGATAGGCTCTTCTTCCCTTACAGAGGTACTTTAGAGAGAGCTGAGAAAACAAGATTTTGAATGAAGTAAATATGCAGTCTTAAATATACTAAAATAACACGTTTTGCATCTTTGCCCCCTGCCTTCCACTGTGACTGGGACCATCTGTTAACATAACAGTAGGATACAGAAGTTGAGTTCTGCCTTTGCAAAGCCATGATGAATTAGATTGGTGAAGTCATCACAGATTCTTATTGGTGGCTTCTACAAGGAAGCCACCCCTCAGTTTGAGGGGAAAAAGAAAGATGGTTACACAGAAAGGGAGAAGGGAAAATAGGGAAAGAGCTCCTCTTTCTCAATGATAACTCCATTATATCTCCTCATTATACCAATTGCAGGTTTAACTAAAAATTTTCCCATCCTGCAAGCTCTAGAGAGACTGGGAATCTAATAAACAGATTGAATAATACCAAATGATGGAGGCAAAAGGTGAAATTACCACTTGGATATATTTATCCTTCAGCTAAACTGTACAGGATCAAGAGGTCACCCAGCAGAGATAATTGCTAATTAAGCTCAGAAGGGGAGGCAGGCAGCCAGGCAAACATCCTTGTGTTGCATTGGTTGCTGATTGATTACAGCTTCAGCCCTCGATTAAACTTCAGAAGTGATTAACTCTTTAATTCTTATACACTTGTCAGAATGGGCAAGAAAGAGGAGATGCCAAAGTGAGGCCATTGCTTTCACCTCCAGGTGATTCTCAAAGCATGTGAAAATTTTGCAGCTTTGCCTTGGTCCCATTTATGGTTATTTCATTCATGTCAGTATTGGAGCAGAGTGATCTGAAGTGCTGAAGAGGAACCAAATAATGGGAATTCTGTGTTGGTTCTGAAAAAGATTGGCTCTTATTGAAAAACACTTGATCTCTCTCTTCCTTCCTTCATCATCAGTAAAGTGACAATGAAAGACTGTTGTCTGCAAACGTCCCTTGATAGGGTACTTTGCTGCACATATCCATACACATAAGAGATTTGAGGCTCACAAGGACTTTGGAAACTTTCAAGTTCAGCAGTTGATAATCGTGCAACTGCTGTTAAACTTTCATTTATAGATTTTTAAGACCTGAGAGTACAGTCAAGTTTGACACTGCCTCAAAACATAGACCACAGTTTAACCTTGGCAAAAACTGACTGGTAAGAAAGATGTAATTGCTAAACAATTTATTTAAATCAGAAACATTTCATACTTCTTTCTCTCCTGGTGCTTTTGTATGGATTCCTGGAAACATGAATGCAAGCTAAGTTAAACAATCGTTGAGAAGAAATATTCCATCAGTTTTCACTTGCTTCTCTATATAAATGTCATCAGAAAATATTTACTTATGTAAGATTATTGTACTAATCACCAGATGAAGTTCTAAGAAACTTTTCAGCTTTTTAAACTATAGAAAATATGAGCTTCCAGCACAATATCTCCCAAAGCCATAGAGAGAGCATATTTTATCCCAAACACACCTACCCCACAGAGTTCCTTCATCATAATCAAAAAACAGTATGTACAGAAATATATTATCCAGCTTTCTGAACTTGCTTAAGGAAACATTGGTATCTTCCCTAAGTTACAGTTTTCCACTATGATAAAGCAAAGTAGTAAAGTCTAAATGTTGCTTCCTCAACTGCAAGAGTGCGTTTTGTTCACAATGGGTTAATGTGTGCTTACAGCTAAATACTTAAACAGCCATTAGTATGTTCTGGATAGCTTAATCATGTTCAAAGAGCATTACTGCTTCAAAGAGCATCACTGTTATTAAGCAGACAACTGCAGCAGCAATCCTACCGGGAACGTATTAAAAAGTGACCCCTGATCAAATGGTGACTCACAAGACACCCCCGGGGACAGTGCCTGAAGGCGATACAATCGCTAGAGAGAGTCTGGGTGTATAACAAAGGGCTGGGACAAATTAGCATCCTCCCCACTGGAAGCTGTATTCGTAGTAAAGCTTTGCCTCGTGAACTAGATCCCATCCCCAAGGCAGCATAAGCTTCTTGGAGATGGTTAGTCTCAATGACACTGAATGAGGGAAAGCTCTTAGACTCATCTCAACCATATGGTTTTTATCCTGAACCTCATAAACTGCATTACTTACACTGGCCTGTCAGTGAGGTGATTTCAGGACAAGTAGCAAATATCAGCATTTGGATGCAAAATCCTGATTTATAACTTGTCTTTTGATGTACAGCGGGACAACAGGCAGGAATGCCAGAATCTCCCAGGGTGCTGATTACCACTTCTAAGCAATGCAGAACTCCCCATGTGGGGAGGCACACATCCAAGTGTAGCAGCCACCAGTAGCACCCTTCAGTCCAGAGCTAGGAAAAGGGATTATGCTGAGGGGTGGTTCAGACCTTCAGCTGGTATGCATGCTGTCTGAAGTTGATACTCTTAATTGTATGGGCTTTGCAGTGATTTTGTAGTGCAAAACTCAGAACTATTGAAATCTCTAGAACATCATCACTTCTAATTCAATGGGATTTCCAACCACATCCCAAAGGAAGGGATTACCTGGTGGTATCTTCAGCTAGATAGTTTCTTGGTACATGAGAAAAAAAATGTGCTTTTGGCTGCAGAAAGTCCTAAAGGACTCTGAAAACAATCTCTCTTCTGAGCAGAACTATAGCTATTCACCTGCTGGAAACCAAAACTGTGAACCAAAGATTTTCTTTCAGAGAGACTGATGTCCTTATTTAAGAAAACTGTGTAGAAAATTAAAGCGAAAGTAATTTTTGACAGAGCACAGGAAACAGTGAGGAATAAATCCAATTTGCTGACAATTGGTTGTTCAGTACCTGAATGAGGTCAGAGCAGGTCTGTGCTGTATGATTCTCTGGGAAGCTCAGTACCAGTCCAGTACCAATCTCTGTTAATCAGGAATAGTTCACTTCCCCTGCATATGAGCATATGAACCTTCTCTTTAAATATGGGAGTTTGCTCTTGTGACATGTTGGCTGCTAAGGACACTTCCAGTATTGGACTTGTGCTTTTGGAAGAATGCAAGGAGCAGAACCCATAGCCATGGAAGGACAAAAGGGCTTTCCATCCTTAGCATGAAGGCAGAAAACAGGAAAATACCACGGGGGCACAGCATCTGCGACCCAAAGCACAGACTGCACATCCTTGGTTTTCAGTACACAAGTAGGCATGTCTTTGCACTGGTAGATACACCAACCTTCTCCAACTGGGCCTTTATAAAGAGAACAAACAAACCAAAGGTCCTAAAATTCCAATATCTATGTCTAACTGACAGCATCCTTTAGGTGAGTTTGGGGAAATGCATCTCCATGCTCACCCCAGGAGGAGCAGTTCAGCCCTCTTGTTTCTTTCCCTCCTAGCACAGACAAGCACTCAGCAATTTTGTGTAATTTTGTGCCCTAATTACACCTTATTATTCTTTATTATTATCTTTATGAAAAACAGTGCTGCTGCAAGTCTGGAATCAGTATTCCTCCTACACTTCTCCTTAAGCTACTTTCTCTGCAGGCACACTGTTTCCCTTCCTTTTCCTCTGTTTTGCTCTCTCTGCCTTGCTAGTATCTTTGTTTTAGAGAGGTGTTTTTTTTTTTCCTGCCTAGCCAATACTGAATGAAACCCTCTGCCTATCATGCCCTGTACTGAAAAGGAGAAATCTTCAGCAATAAAAAGCAGTTGATCATGAGAGGACAGGTGCAAATTCTCCTGACAGCCCGTTGAATAAAAGCAAGGGGGGGAGAGAAGCCTTGCTATTTTACAAAGGATGATGCACTGATAAGACTGCATGCAAACTATCCCTCCCCATGTTGATATGAACATGGTTGTGAAAGTATTAGTGTGGGAGAGACAGAGGCAAAGAGGGCTCTGTAACAACTCCAGCCAACAGTAAAAGTTGAGCTATAAAACAAAAATGTATTCTTATTTTGTTGTTTTATTAGAGGGATTTGCTTCTACAGCCTGGATGTCACTTGCACATAGTTGAGCTATAAAGCTAATCCACAAAGCTAATTTAGGTACATCTGGATGAGCAGGTCACCAATTGTTCTATCTGCAAGGTACCACAGAGCTGCTGTTGTTTTTAAAGGAATGCAGCCAAGAGGTTGGGAAGCTTTGCTGTTTTGTCAGCCAAAACTGTGGCATAACAATAGCCGTGTGCCTTTGCAAAACACACATTAAGAAAGTTAGCAGCATCACTTTCACATTTCTCCCTTGCAGTTCCTTTGTCCCCTTTGCTCATTGGGAGTATAACCATCAGAAAATATATAGCCATTCCTTTAGGGAGATCTGAGTAATTTTAAAGCGCTGTCCCGGAGGGAAGCTGAGTAGCAAATATTGTATTTTTCTTTTTCAGACTTCAAATGCCCATCGACCCTCAGAAAAGTATCTTATTTAGCTCATTACTAATAATCTGGCTGTTAGCTTGAATTGCTAAATGAATCTGCAGAAAAATAATGTGTGTACTCCTGCTCTTCAATGTTTAGATTCATCCAAGCGTTTAAGGACTGTCAAGCAAAATACACTGTATTCAAGGGAACATATTCATTGAAAGATTAAATTAGATACTGCAGTAAAGCCCCCCATTGCCGTGGAGAAGCTTTTCAAGCTAACAAATAAATACAGCACTATTATAATGAGACCTAGAGGCATGTGATTTCAACTGAGTGCACATTTCTGCTATCTGCGTGCATATACTTTTCTTCTCAGACATATGAAAGAGCAAATAGTGGTCTATATGAAACAGATTTGAATACTTGTGGAAGATTTTACAGTGTTTTGAAGATTCCCTACCAAAAGCTTTCCCTGACCTCCAGCTTTGACTTCCTTTCCATCTCCTTTGCAAGCACTGAGAGGTTGAAGAGGTCAAGGAGGTTTGGGCAGGTATTGGTGTTTTGGTATCCATTACAGACTAGAGTTCCAAACAGCCACTGGCAAAGATCTTCCCTTGTCCTGCTCAAAATATGGGTGGTTGCATGGTGATTGAAGTCCCAGCCAATTGCTCAAGACAATTCCTCTTCATTCCATGAGGGCCAGGCAAGCCACAAGGTTGGACACCCATGCCCTAACCCCTTTGAAGCATTGCTATCCTTAAAACAATAAGGCCTCCTTTCTTGTCAAAAGTATCAGACCACTAAACAAGATCTACTAGAAAACCAAAAGGAAAACAGGCACAGATTTATGGCCAGTTGTAACTGTGCTGTCCAACACACAAATCTACTCTACTGTACTCTTCACACTTCCTTAATATCCAAGGTTTAATTTCTCCAGGTACTGAGCCCAGCACAATTACCCCTCTATTGGTATGTGGGATGTAGAACAAGAAACAGCCTTAAATATTGTTATAGCACAGGGGATAACTGGTAAGAAATCCAGGAGCCAGAACACAGCACATTCAGCCATTCAACCATAGAGCATCAGCGAGAAAAGCACTCACGTGGAAGTAAAAGCTTTCTGAGGTAGGGTTACAAACTTATGCCATCCTACGTACACTACAAATGTCTTTGTGGAAAGTATCAAAGACGCTTTATAGTACAAGACGTTATGAAGATGGTTCTTTATCCAGTTGGATGCAGTGACTTACACGTAAGTGGAGAAGGTTGAATAACAACCACTGAATAATTTATTCAAGGAAACTCTCAAGTTTTTTCCTGTAGCCCTTGTTTGATGAGTATCTGTGGAAGCACAGGGACTCCTTTGTGCTTGGCTGTTGTGGTACAGTAAGCAACCTACTGCATTTATTTAGAAACATGACTGCTATTAGTTTCAAGTCACTTAGGTCACTGGACCTAAGACAAACTAGAACATTTGTGGCAATAGAATACAGTGGATTAGACCTTGAAACCTATTTCTCACTTCATTTTTCTCTGAATTTCTGGGTCTTCCTTGATGTCCCTAAGGTTTCCTTTTCATCCAAAAGAACATCCCCCTCAAAGGTTTTTCATGCTGCAGCCTTCCCTTCTTTTAACTGGGAAAAGACTATTGAAATTCACATCCCATTTATTTCAGCAGCCTTTATTATTTTAAGGATGTCTCTCCCTCTGGGATGAATGGGGTCATATTTGACAAATCAAGGCTCGGGTACTAGGTGAGATTGTAATCACACAAGGACTGGCATGCATGGTGCCAAAATAGCGCACAAATCATGGCAGAGCAGCAGAGCTGCTGCAGTCCCTGACAAGGAGGAATGAACAGAACCTGGCTACTGAGGAGGATAGACCACCAAAGCATACTAAGGCTGTGCTCTGCTATGCATCTGGAAAGAGGAACTGCATTTATCTTTCTGCAGCAGCAGGCATAGATGGTACGAGACACCCCAATCTGCACCTCCGTTATATACAGCATCCCTAAAGCCTTACTGTAGTATCAGAACAAAACAAGATGAACCAACCACTGCCTGTAGCCACCTAATTGAAAGTTTCTGAGTATGGCAAGCTCTATTATCCCAAATCTCTGGTGGAAACAGTATATTCCAAGCTTCCACCAATTATAGCTACCAGCAGCACAAGCAGCAGCTCTTGCATTCGGGCTTGGTCCTCCCACACACCCATTCCTCTCTGTTTTGTTGCCTCAGGACTGAGTTGCCTGGCAACAGGACTCTGCAGCTTTGGTAGACAAAAGCTATTATTTCTGTCACACAGATGTACTAATATGATTATTGACTGGGGGTGGAGGGGACAAGTCAGATTCCAGAGACTTGACAATTCCCAGAAAATCAGTTTTTGAGGGAGAAGGGCAGAGAACCCAAAAGCAAAGGGATTCAAGGGGGAAGGGAGAAAGCAGGTAGCTGCTGGGACAAGACAAATGAGCCCAGGGATTTTTTCAGAAACACAGTTTTGTCATTTCCCACCCCCCCAAAAAAAAAACAACAACACAAGACTTGCTTGATGGGCTTTAATCTATGACATTTTACTGAATTCCTGCAGATGGCCTGGACACAAGCTGCTGCACATAGCTGACCCCAGTACTCAGTCAGGTCTCATGGAAGAACTGCTGGAATAGAGCCTGCAGCCCTGGAAATGCTGAGAATCAAACCATCAGGTGAACAGCAGCTCCCAGGGCCTCGCACATGCTCTCTGAGTACCAACTTTCTTGGCTAATCACTCTCACCATGATGACAAAGATGCTTATTTCACCAATTTTATGTTAAGTTGGAACAACATCAAATACCAAAATGAAAAATAAGTTTAAGTTATATTGTTATTTTTATGTCACTTGTCTTTCAACATTCACATGGATGTTTATGTATTGAACAAAGAGACACAACCATAACTTAGCAAGGACCACTTCCAGTTTCTAGGTTACCGGCAGCTTGCAGGTTTAAATAGACAGACTTGGATTTCCAGGTGGCTTTCAATTTACTATTTTCTTTTTCTTTTTTCTTTTTTTTTTTTTTTTGCTGGAACCAAAGAAACCTGCCCTTCCTCTGAGTTTCTGTGCCAGCTTGTATAGTGCTTTACTCTTCCCATTCACGAGAAGAGCTTGTCCCTTTCTTCCAGCAGGAAGGAATGAAGTCCTTGTGCCTGGCTGCAGTGTTACACCTCCATGTTTTACTGAGCAGAGTCTCTCAGTACTGCAGAAGCATTTGATTACTCTCAAGTCAAAGGGCATAAAATGGAGGATTTTAGCTGAATTCCTACATGGATCAGTTTCATTTTTCAAACTTAAAGCCTTTCAACAAAAATCCACAGCACAAACTCAATGTATTACCTTGATGCAGATGTCTCTGCCCTTTAGCTGTGTATTCACCCTGACTTGTATGGTCTGTTGTCTATCCAAGACTGTTCTAGGCTCTGTACAACTGAGGCTCACTATGGTCATTACCTGGAGTTTCCTCCATCATTACTACTTTTTAAACAAACAAATAATGGTATTAAAGTTTCCAAGCAAATATGAACAACAGAGAGCAGGGCTAGCTAAAACCAAAACCCATTATTAAAAACATGTGCTTGTTCCATTTTTGTGACTGCTTCTCAATAGGCTTAACATCATTACAGTGACAGTGCCCATTTTGTTGCAGTTTCCTCTGCTTGTTATTTTTCTAACATGAGGTGCTCTGCTCAGCATAATGAGGCATGACAGACGCCAAAGGAAAAGCTCTCTTGGGGAAAAGGATGACCCAGTAGTATTTTGCTGGCAAAATGGAATTGCAATGACTGGAGCATGAAATGCACTTTTCTGCTCTCTTCGGGTGTGAATTAACAGAAGGGAGGTCAAGGTAGCAGTAATAAATGTCCTCTGGTCCACACCTGAAACTTAACTCAGGCCTGGAGCAAAGTGTCAACTGAGTGTGGAAAATGGGGAATAAGTGAGGGAGGGAAATCGTTTCTATAGAAAAAGTCAAAAGAAACAATCTGAATGTGTAGGAAATAAAGGTAGGAGAAACAATCATTCAGGGGAGGGGAGGGGGGGAGGGAAGGAGATTTCTGTACTTGTCTCCATTCCAGAACAGAATGAAAACTAGACCTTTAAAAGAGCCTGTGAAAAAATAAATAAGAGGAGCACAACACAGCAGATTGCTGGGGTATTCTTTTTGGCTGGTGTTTTGTTTTGGCTTTCCCTTCAACACAGAGTGACTTGAAGAGTTGAAAACCTTTTCACTTGGTTGTATAGGAAAGAAAAAAAAGCACCCTGCCTTGTCTTAAACCAAAATATTTTTCCTCCTGAACTTTCAGGTGGAACATAAAAATCAAAGTTCAGATAAAACCTTCTGAGCTGAGGTTTCCATCTATGTATATACACACACACACACACACACACACACACACACACACACACACACGATATATGCACATGATGGAGCTGTGAGTGTCCTTCTTCATTGCTGGGGGGGCCTTTAAGGGTCTCTTCCAACTCAAATATTTCTATTACTCTAAAATATATACACAAGTGCAGAAGCTGAATGGAAATTAGGTATCTGTAGGTGTCACATACCACAAAGTACCCTGTATGGATGTTTTCAAACCTTAGAGATAAAGAGGATCCCTGCTGTAACTGAACTTCAATCCGGAACAGGTTTTAATTTTTCCTTTTCCCAGAGAGCTAAAATTGAGGCTTGAGTGCTCAGTTCTGACATAACCTCCAGATCAGTTATTGGGGTTTACAGTATTGTTTGTCTCTGGGAGTTGATAGGCAAAATGGAAAACAATAGAAGAACTCTTTTAAAAATGAAAAGAAGATGGATTTTGGATAAGTTTGAAATTGAAAGCTGGAGACCTAAGAGGCAAGTAGGAAACATGCCTGCCCTTAATGAAATATTTAAATAAAAGGATTGAACTCAAGACCTGCTTCTATCCAGCAGCGAAAGAAGCTGAGAATCCCTGCTGAAGGGCTGCATCTGTTATAAAAATCATCTTCCAGCCATGGCTTCAGCTTCTTTTGCAAGAAATCAATTCCTTGGTGAAGCTATTTCTCACTTACAGTGTAAGATACAATAATAGACTGGGGGGAAAATGCATTTTTGGCACCTTTTGGCTTAACCTACTTGAAAATGAACTTCTTCAGCTTCCAAAATGAGCAGACTTCTCTGCAGGAAGGGTTGCAAGGGGAAGTCAATCTGTTTGTAGAGCAGTGAAGAAGCGTGAGAGATTCAGATCTCTAAATCTTCGGCCTATTTCATGGCTCCCACTTGGGCAAACTTCTTATTCACTTTAATAACCTTTGTGCTTTGATACGAATCGAGAACAGACAGCAGGATTTTTCCACACAGCCTAACAAATCCAAACAAATATTGATTAAAGCTGAAATGAAGCTAACAGGAACAGTAAAAGCTATTGCAAGCGATTCATTACACAACACTGTTTTTCCTCTGGCTGGTGCGCATGCAGACTCTGAACACTAGCCCTGAATTAGAGGAATTATTCTATTCAACCACTGAACAAGTTCTGGCTGATGAAAATACTTCTTACCAAAGGAACTGAGTCACAATTTCACAAATAAACCTTTTTCAAGCTTTAATTTCCTAAAAAAGGAAGGTTTGAGCACAGTTTCTATTAGCGCCATCTGGTGATTATCCAACCCAATGGCAAAGCCAACCACATTTCTACAGGGTGTTCCTGTACGTGCTGCCCCAGAACTTTCTGTATAAAACACAGGGTGATAATTTAAGCTTGAAAGGAATCCACTTACCACAGAGAAATACGAGCAGCTTGGTTCTGTATGTCATTAGTGCTCTCTCTGCCTTGCTCATCTCGAGATCTCAGTGCCTTTTCCTAGCGTAGAAATATCAGCACATCCTCTACAGAGGGGCTGTTAAAATTCTTGGCAATATAAACTAGAAAGCAGACATGGAGAGGAATAATCCATTCCCATCCATACAGCACAGCAGAGCCCAGTTCCCAGTCCTCCTAACACCAAGGCACATTTGCGCAGTAATCTCATCTTTCTCCTGTGTTAATTCTGCACCGGTTTCCCTGTTTTGTTAATAAAAATCAAATGTCAGCCACCCTGTAAGAAGAACATACTGACAGATACCCTGCCATACAGCAGCCAGCCATGCTGTAGGTTTTATTTCATGGAGCCACCAGACAAGGCTGCAACGCTTAGATTCCTTCCCTCTGCTGTGTGCAGATCACACCCATGGCACCTCTCAGCGAGTGCAGGGAAGCAGAGAGGCAGAAACTGCAGTGATAGGAGAAAGGAGGCCACCAGGCATGCCCCGCAAGCTCTCAGAAATGAGGGAGGTTATGCAATAATACGTGCATAGCTTGCCTCTAGGCAGTGCATGCATACACTGCATTACATATGAAAACTTCAGCCATGAACATCACCGAAAAAGATAGACTTGTCCAGAATCAGGAAAAAATACCTCAAACCCAAATAACTCAATTGCTTCTTGAAGTAAAAGCCTCCTGCATTGGATCAAGGGAACATCCCACACTGAAAGAAATGGAAGACACCAACGTGTCTACATTGAAAGCTTCCCTTTCATTTCCCTGCTTGGAGGAAATCCCCATTTGACATCTCCACACCAGGGCAAGGCTGATAACCCTTTGAAGGGCTAAAGGACTCAAGGCTCTGGGTTATTTGGTGCCCTTTCTACACACCCTAACAACAACAGAAAGGCAATCTATAGGAAAGCATTTTCAACAAGCCCATCAGTGTGAAGAGCTGAACTGTCTAGACGCCTACCTAGGATCAGCACAAAACTCAGGATATGAAATTCAACAAGAGCTGGGCTTATAATAGAAACATGGAGTAGCAGAAGTTCTGCGTGGATTTCAAGTGTAATTCAGCATATTTTGCCCTGCTGTGGCAGACATTTTTTACAAGTGTGTAACGCATCCTCTCCGTTCTTTTGCCATAAGCTTCACTCCTACCAATTTTCTTCTTTTTTGTTCCACTATTCAGCAAAGCAGAAACATAAAGCATTGCCAGGGACGGTTTTGCAATTCCAAATCTGAAGTTGTGAGATAAGATCAGCTTAGCTTCAGGCACTGCCAACATGACATGTATTCACTTATTTTTTAAATGAATCTGATGTGTTTGCATTGAATGCGTAGATTATTCTGTCCCTTGCATGGAAGGCTTTAATAACAATAAATCAGTATAAGGTTGATGGTGGAGATCCTGCAACACCTTACTGCGTGCTACCAGTTGTCAAGATGACTCCATCCCAGCCAGCTTCCCATACCAAAAGAAACAGAGCTCGCACACAGCAATGCACCTAGCTCAAGTCAAGATCCACGTAAATCAGAAGTACAAAACCCCTTCTCTCCCTCCCTAAAAAAAACCTTTCATTAAAAGAGAAATTAATTTTTCCTACCCATTATTCTGCTTTCTTATTTTTTCAAGCTCTGAACGTGTCCCAAGAGCATTGCTTTTTTTCCCTTCTTAATTTAAATACACATCTTTAAATTATGTAATGCTAATAGTTTCATCAAGATAACTGGCATTATTCTTAAAAGAGGATGGTGAGCTTCTTTTACAGGTTCAGAATCAGAGGAAAAGATTCATATTAGCCCTTTTTATGCTTTATTTTAATTACGCGCAGATCATGACTCCATTCTAGATACACAGAAACACATTCCCCAAGTGCTTGATTATGTTTAATAGGGACACACATGTCCTATCCAATGGCTGGACTGCACGCCATAATATGCAGCACTAATTGAAGGACTGATATAGAAACAGAAGTTAAGATTTCTTTAGTGTTTCTGAACTGGTTCATTTTTGTTATTGTTCATTTATTTCTACCTATATAATGCAGAAAGTTGCTGCTAGATAAGAAACCTCTTTTCCCTGAACAGAACCACGTAAACGTTTCAACACAAGTTATCCACTGTTGTAATGCTATAACGTGATGGAAAATACAGCAATAATAGTGGGGTGGCACAATCCTAGGCCACAGCAAATAAGAGCAAGCCCAAATGCAGCAGCCATGGACAAAGAAAAAAAGAAAAAACTGCTTACCTTTGGAAGGCCTCAGGGAAGCAGGGACCTCCAGCAAAACACCCTCATCTCCACTGCCAACTCTTAAATGAGGCCAGGGAAGGGGTGGATCCTGGCTTCACCCCTTCCAGTCACTCAGGTGCATTACATTGCATGCACCTGAGCTCCCCTTTGCTGGCCCTGCCTTCCCACCAGGTGCTCAATCACTGCTTCAGGTTGTGACTTAGCATTTCTGCTACAACTGTGCAGTTAAAGTTTCTCTGCTAAGCACATCTATGAGTTGAGCTTGCAGATCCCTTGTGTGTGTGCACAGTCACGCACAATTAAGCTCTGTGAAACTCTGAGCATTCTCCAGTCTAGATACATTTGCAAAACTGCATGGGGCTAATCATCATCATCATCATGAAAAGCACATTGCTATTTCTAACTCACAAAAATACATTTTTACATATTGACTTGTTAAACAAGTTCTCCTTGGCTATTCTTTCTGGTTCCTTTAGTCTCCTTTCCACAAACTTTCCCACTCTGAGTGTTCTGCTGCTGCTGCTTACATATCACTTGCTCATTTGTTGGTAATTCTACCATCACGAATCTCCAAACCAGCAGTGATGGTACTGTTTTGTTCTACCTCAAAACAAATCCCAGTGGCAACACCCTGATAGTCATTGCTCAATAGAACTCTTAATTTTCCACCATCCTTCTCTTGGAGATGAGACCATTCCTGCACGACTCGCCCTTCAAGTGGGCGACATGCCTCCCAAGCCTTCCTTTATAGATCAAAAACATCAGAGAACTCTAAGAAGTGATAATGTACATCTTTAATGTGCCCCTAATGCAAAATCACTCTGAGGCAAAAGTATTCCTTCAGCTGTTATTTCAAGTGTTTTGCCAGGGTGCTTTTGGGGACGGTTCTCATTGGTGAATTCATCTCCATTTAAGCTCACCACATGCTGTGCTTAAGAATTAAAAAGAAAATCCTTTCTTAGTCCAACTGCATTTTGTGGCTTATGCTTGTTTTTAGCTGCTAGTCTCCAAGTGTTAATTCAAGAGAATGGTCCTTCCCAAAAGGGTGTCAGAAGAACATGAATAAACGCACACTTGCTGTTTGCAATGCTAAATGGTATTTCCCAAGGAGATGATTTGGCAACAGCACCAGGTCTCAGTTAATTGTCCTTGTCTCCTATAATAAAGCAACTCTTCTAATCTGGAGAGAAGCTCCCAGGTCCATAGGAGTAGCCATTCACATTGGTCATAATTGGGTGTAAGAGGGAGGCCAACGTAACTGTTCAGCTGTGCCATGAGGGCCCCATCCAATTTCACATAATAGCAGCCTGTAGAATCCGAACGACTGTAGAATCCGAATGTTGGCAAGACTCATTTACATTTTAAATGAACCTGCTGATGCCTTTGGGCAATCTTGATGGTTAATAGCTGCATCAGTAAAACACGCCATTCTTTTCTCTCCTCTAAAACAAATAAACAAATACATCTGAGGCATCAAAGCATCTCTTCTCTAAGTAGAAGTTTTATCTCCAGTATGAGTTCTGCATTTTAAAGGTGTTTGTAGTGCTTTAAAACACCTTTATTGTCCCTGATACAGACAGTGGCACTAGAATTTTTTCTTTACTCATTATAAAACTAAAGTAAAACAGCACCACATAAAGAAACAAACAAAAATCCTTCACAAAAATCACAAGTTCCTTGTCACGATCTCCATGGAGGACTTGCTGACATCCTCTTGCAGAAGAAATACAATTCAATGTCACAGCACTTTCCTTAATACCTCAGTAATCCCCAGTGCTACTTAAAGAAGTAAACTGTACCAGTAATGGGGGGGGGAGGAACTGACTATTTAGCAGAAACTCGGTTTTTAAACAGGATCATTGTGAAGGGGATTTGACTACAAACACCCATCAGCTACATTAGTTGAGATGAGCAAGCAAAGCTTTGCGTGATTAAACCTTTCAGAGATGCCTTCACCAATTGACAGTGATTACCAGGACAGGTGGCTGAAGGTATTTTTGTTTGCTGTTCATCCTCATGCTGCAGTTACTTTTGTAAATTGTGCTCATCCATCTTCCATGTGCCAGATTTCACCATACAGCCTCTCCACCTCCCAACTCCTGTTTCAAGGGTATGCGTGCTGAGGAGAAGCTGTAGGGAAAATAAGTGTGGAACTGTCTTCTACTTCCTAATGTATTCTATGGTTATGGCCAAGAAGGACTGGAGAACTGCTGAGTGAAGATAACAGAAAGCTTCACATTTTATTATTAATGCAATACTTATAGTAAGATATAGAAGAATGCTTTTGTGAATGAACTATTATAGGTACACATATGGCTTCTTGCCGATATGGATATGGCTACAAATAGGCAGATGATGGAGCCATACATCTTGCAAAATCACCACTGCTTCCAGCTCCCTCAGGAAAGATGCAGACCTAGGTAACATAAAACAGTTACTGGCAGGCTGAATGGTATCAGAGAATGCAGAGGGAATTAAAGAAATGGTGATGTTTCCTCTGGGATCTACAAGAGCAACAAAGTAGATCAAAATGAAACCAAGCAAGTAACACGGATCTTCAGACCATTAGGTGCTAAGCAGGAGGACAAGGAAGTGCCGTCTTGTCAACCAGAGTAAATGGTTCCTTTGAGGTACTGGGATCTGGGGCTTGCCCATTCCTTGTGTCAGCTCTGTGGAAACTTGCTGCTGCAGATGTCTCCCTTCAAGCATCTGAGGATGAAAGATTCTGAAAGATGTTCCCCTGAATTTCTAGTGTTGTACTCAAATTATTTTTCTAGCTTTTAACACTCCAAAAGGCAAATGTCAGCAGAGTATTTTATCCAACAGTCACTGCAGAAGACTGATCTGACATCCTTTTTAATGTGTCCAAAGACCACATACAAGAAAGGGTTCTGCCTTATGGCAGAGACACACCACTGCTGTGTGTTGCTGAGATGAGAGGCTTTGGTCAGGCTGCACGACAGGAAACCAAGTGGGAAAATATTGGCTCTAGTTTCATTTGAGCCTCCCACAGCATATGGGTTGAACATTTAAATAAGTCTTCTGAGCAGATGAGCTAAATGTTTTAGACCACATAAGTGCTGATTAGAGAGGCCTTGTGTGTGTCCCCATGCTAACATGTCAACTTTGCCAAAGCAAGAAACACAAGGTTGCCGTAGTAACAGAATAAAAATGGCAGGAGAGATATCAGAGAAGGCAAAAGAAAGGCTTTGAAAGAAGAAAACTCAAGTCCACCTTTTGGTTTCCAGTGTTCTGTGGAGAAAGGGTGAAAAAGAATGGAAGCTCCAATGCAGGTCTTACAGGCTAAAATTGTTATAGGACAAAAGATATGTTGCTAAGACGTGAAGGCTGACAAAAGCAAGGAGGGAGCTTTACAAGAGAACTGGCTCCACACAATTGGGCAACTAATTTTCCACAAAAAAAACATATTATTAATTGGAAGTGTCATCGTGGGATCCTCACTGGAAGCCCAGAACATACTAGCCTTGGAAACCATCTGTATGTTTACACACAGGGCAGCAACACATTTATTAGAAACAATTATTAGCAACACATTTATTAGAAATGGAGGTAACATGTAAAATGAATATCAGTTTATAAGATGAAAAGAAAATAATTTGCAAAAACATTGTGTGATATTGGTAACTGAAGCTGGTGCTCTGTGATATAAGAGACCTTTTTTCACTACATCATCTGCAGCATGCTCTCCCCAAGCAGGGAATGACCCAGGCAAAACCACAGCTTTGTTTTTCCCAATTATTGCTGATCTGTAGAAGCTCTAGCACACCCACCCATGGATGTGAGGATGGTATGGCACTGAGAGGCAGGCAGGAGCAGTTGTGGGGGTGGATGATGAGAGGACAGAGAACAAGCTATTACTCACAAACCAGAGTCTTCATGGGGTGTGATATGAAAAAAACAAAATCCTTGAGGAAGTGAAGGAATATTGAAAAGAAACATCTTTTTTCTTTGCCCTTATTTTTTACCCTCATGGGATGTAAAGAAACAAGGGACAAAAGCCCTCCCTGGAATACCAGCTAATGCCAGTAGAAATGCATCAGAGAAGAGTGAGATCTGATGGAATGAACTCAACATTCAATGGAAAATTGTAGATTATCAACAGCGTTCACCCCTGGGATTGCTGTGCTCACTGAGACAAGAAAATGAAGATAGATTTTCCAAGAGGTTGGGTCAGCACATCTATTGGCAAGCAGTAGGATTCTGAGGCCAAGATAAAGAGCATTTCTCTGGGTCACTGCACTCAGCTGGAAGGAGGCATCTCGTGTCTGCTCCCTTGCAATCCACGACCTCGTCCCCTGAGGTCTGGAAGATCGGTGTTCCTTAGCAGAAGGGGTGTTTTCTTCCCCAGTATTTTCTTTCTCTCTCAATTAATTTCCTGATGAGGAAAGTGGAAATTAGAGGACACATTCATCTCAATGGGGGTGTGGAAATGTTCCTAGGAGTATAGTATCACATGTATTTGTTAGCCTTGCTCTCAACAGGTAAAGCAAAGAAGCTTCCATCACTTTTGCTATAGCAACCACTCCACGTACTTCAGTTAAACTTCATTTAACTTCTTTCCCTCTGATGATATTCAGCAGGATTTGCCCTTCCCATGGTCAAAAGCCTGCAGCAGCCACTCTGAATTCTGCCTGCATGAACAGAAATTGAAGGCTAAGCCAGCCAAGCCGCTTTGACAGTACAAACTGCCTAAATTAAAACATCTGCAATGTCTATACCTAGGCAAATAAATCCAAATTAATTCAATTCCTCTTACAGAGGAAGGTTTGTTTATTCATTACACAGAGCAAAACTGAGAGTCATTTTGTAAAGACCTGGGCTGATGTTGGCCTTCTGACATTGCAAGGTGAAACTGGCAGCCCATGCTCAGAGCAAGCTACGGAGTCTCACTCTTCCATCTTCTGAACAAACAGAGGAGAAAAGAGGGATCAATTTTGAGCTGTGCCTTTCTTTTTGTTGGGGGAGAGATGAGTCATCAAGCAACCTTCTGCAGAGTTCATCTTCTCCACCCTTCTTCTGGAGGAGCCTCTCTATGTTTCTGAAAACAATAACTGCACTTGAAGCTTGGACACGTATTAACTCCTCATTCCCTGCCTGGGTAAGCCCCATGGTCTATCTTCTTTGTCAGTCATTCCCAATCAATGGGTGGTCAATGATATCAGCAGGACAGTATCCCCAATTCTTGATGTCATTGAATTAGTGCCTGTCATCCAGATTCTCACTTGATCCTTTGGAGCCATCTTATCTGGGAAGGAGTGTAAAATTCTACCCTGAGGCTGGTGAAACAGGAATTAAAATTAGGCTTTATTTTCTTACAGCTATGAGCTTCTGAGTCCTGCTGGCAACTTTCAAGGTACAGACTAAAAGTATTTCTGTTCATTCCCTTAGAACCGTCTGCATTTATTTCCTGCTTTGCTGCTAATGAATCTGTTTGTACTATTCGTACATTTGAACTGCCACAAATTTTAAACTGATCCAAATTACTTCACAACAAACGGGGAGTACCCTGGGGAAACCAGGGCAGTTCAGATGCATGTCTAACTCCCAAAATCTTTCTCCCTTGTGAAATCTCTTTCCCTTGGAGGGATCCAGCGAGCGCATGCAGGCAGCTGGAAATCTGAGTATTGGGATCTTTGCAGTGTCTAGATTCAGTCTGTTTTACTCTTTCTACCTTGCCGGTGCTATAGCCTGCTCCTGCACTGGATTTTACCCATTGGTAAACAGATTTGCCCAGGGCTGCAGATTGCCTCGAAGCCCTTAGCTTTATGATGTTTGTAAAGAGAGACAGATAAACCAAGGTGGAACTGGGTATATATACACACACAAATCATTCCTACAACTTTGCTCACACCATGAGTTGTACATGCACAACCCTAGCTACTGCTGAGATACTGAGATTCAGTGGCTTAAGCAAGCCACTCCAAATGGCACAGAAATCACAGGAGACAGGAATAGTCTGTGCAGGTGCTGGTGCAGTTTTCTTCCACATGACTTTTCCAGTGCGGAAGGGCTTCTGGTATTCCAGCTTTGGATTCTGAGCAGACACAGTGTCATCTAGAGGAGAAAGTATGGCCGTGCACATTAAGATATAGAAGAAAAATATTTTTATGGGAATAAATGTCATGAAAGAAACCGGTGTTCCTGCTGATACAAACTGCAGTTTTCCCTCCCTTGTTATCTTTCTGGCTTGTGCTGTGTGTATGTGTTCATGGGGCATGACATGAAGGTCTCTTGAGAAACTCCTTTGTGATAAACCATAAAGAACATCTCACTGATCTGGGTCATTTCTGTCTTTCTATTATCTCCTCCTTATTTCCCTTCTCTTGAGCACGACAGGCTAACAATAACTTTTGATACTTCAGTGCCCAGTTTGAAATGCTGTAGAAATAGCTTGGATAGTGAATTATTTCTTTGTAATTGTAGACGAGAGCCAGCAGGAAACCTGAAGGAAGATGATTGGCTTGCATTCAGGTTCTCCTTCTAAAGGCCCTACTATTTCCTTGCTTCTACTGTACAGGAAGGAGGCAAGCTGTTATTTCTAGTTGTTGAGCACAATAGGATTTGGAAGAAATGTGTTGAGTTTATATTAACCCTCCTGAATTGAAAATCTTGGCATAGTTAACTCAGTTCTATACCTTTTCAAGACGCAATAGATAAACAAAGCATTGAGTAGTTCACTGCATGGGAGGTTATTCAATACTGCCTTAGAATAAAAGCAGTTTGGCACGTCAAGTAGTGCAGAACACTGTGCTGATGTTGGACAAAGTTTCCCGTCATGTGTCCCTGCTGTGCAACCTCTTCTGCTGCTGGGGCGTTGATGTAATTTGTCTCCAGGGACAGAAATACTTACTGTATAAGGCACCTAGATAACACTCTGGCATTTATACTTCCTAACGAGACGCACTAGGAGAGCATTAAGCATAGTGGTCCTGGGGTTTGCTGCTTGATTGCATGTTAGGATTTCATGCACGTAGGAGGGGGAAATGAAGAGCAACAATAACACAGCTTTACAATATGCACTTTAGTTAAAAGAATCTAAAAGCAGCTCCAAAAAGGCAGGCATGTGGGAGAAGCAGTGACACAAACCTAGCAGGAGAGGTGATCTGAGTTTGAAGTAAATTCTGCTCTGGTCTTGAAAGATAAGAATCCATGAGCAGGAATAACTTTGCATGAATGAGTTCTTCCAAAAGAAGTGCAGCTGTCAAACTCATTTTGAGAGCCTTTCCTCAGACACAAACAGCTGCCTCCAGGCTTTTGAAACAGCATTTTATTTAGTCAGTACTGGATGGGAAAAATAGTGGTTTTAAAAAGCCTCTGCTGAAATTTAGTTGTGTAAACCGAGCCCAAGAACAAGTGCTAAAGTCTTGGGACACTGTGGAATCACAAGAAGCATACAAAGATCACAAGTATTTCACTTGGTTTAAGAACAACAATGAAGAATGTGGCTCTACTGGTACAAACTAAACCAAAAATAATCTAGGATATCCTTAACACAAACAGCCAGCTTGGGTTACAGCTTCATGAACTCTGTTATGGTCCATGGAAGTTCTCAGAGCCTTCTGTATCTGGTACATCCATTCATTTTTTTCAGTATCATCTAACCATATAGCTACCACTATCCTCAACATGCACTGATGACTTGAAAGAATAATCATATAATCTTAACTACGCAGGTGATAATTTATATGCGTGTGATAATTAACAACTGAACGATTCTGTGCAATGGGAAACGTGCAGAACTCCAGCAAGCATGGCTGATTTTTTTACTTACCAGCACATTCCTCTGATGTCTTAGTTCAGAGAAAAAGAGAGACCTAGGTAAGAGAGAGGTGCATTTTTTCAAATCCCAAGTCTCAGAGACCTCTGACTGGGGTAGGCATGAGGGTGCTTCAATTGTTATCATGAAGGAGGCAAAATACATATATTTTATAATCAAATATAATAATGTTGCAGGGTTGGTCTGTTCCCTTGTAAGTATAGCAATTCCAAAATGACTTACTAACAGTAAGCTAATCAATAATAGCTTGGACATCATGCTTAGCATATGGGGAACTTCACATTTTGGGGAAGAGAGAAAAGTAGAGAGAAGTCCCATAAAGTCATGTCCTCCACTAACCACCGGACAGGATGCACATCAAATTTTCTGCTTGTATGCTAATTGTCCTCATTTATTAAGCAGTAGGAGTTGATTAAACAAAAGTCACTCAGTCTGATGATGGAGGCTGTGCTAAGTTCCAAAGCAGATCAAATTAGATGCTGGATAAGTAGATGCATACATTCACATCAGCCTAGCCCTTTCTTTTGTAAAGATCCAGGCAACATCTTTTTGGGTACAGCCCAATCAGCATTTTAATCGTGCTCTCACATGAATAGTTCAGCCTTGTCTCTGATACTGCAGGTCTGTGTCTATAGAGCAATAGCTGACCATATTAAAAATAAAAATACGAAAAAACATACAGTTTGCAGGCAGGCACAAAGCTTGATAAGCAGGTTGTCCCTTCCAAATCAACCTGGTTAGAACTACATTTTGTGTTGCCTGACTTAGGAGACATTGGGATCCAAATCTGATGACCTGGAGATTAGATGCGTTCCATCTCCTGAGTCACCCAAAATCTGTGCCTGAGTAAGGAATCAGTGTTGCTGTGCTTCAGAGCACGATGTTATCAAACCTTGCAGTGTCATTTCAGGTATAAGGGTTAAAAAAACCTTTTGTGCTATTGCAGGTGCTATTAGGTAACCCATAAGCATAAGTCATATTTACCAGTGTTTTCTGTATTATTTGTGGTGTGCTGAATAATCAGGGAGCCTACTGAAGCATAAGGAGGCTGCATCTCTTCTGCACCTTTGAAAAGAAAAGGAAATGTTTCTGGTGCTTTCTTCATGGATGGGCACATCAGTGTTTGGTGCTTGGTAGGAACACTTCACATAGTATGGTGCGGACTTTCTGATGTGTATTTCTCACAAGAAAATGGATAGAATAGTAGAATCACCAAAGCTGGAAAAGACCTCCAAGATCATCCAGTCCAGCCATCCACCTACCACCACCATTTCCCCACTAAAACAATTCCCTTAGCACGACACAAAGGAAACACAAAGCAAGAATAGAAAGATTTGTCTTTGCTAAGACTGTTTGATTATTATTATTTCTGATATGAAAATATCTGTGTGCACTTGAGGTCACCCTCCATTTATGTTGAGTTAGCCAGTTAATCTCTAGAAACAGAGCAGTATTGTGTAGCATTGAGTCCCCATGCACAGTGAGAGTTTAAAAAAAAACAAAAAGGCAACAACAACAAAAAAAAGGAAAAGAGACAAGTTATTGGCATGCTCAAGGAACAAAGAAGGGGGGAAAAAAGAGCAATTATAAAGCTTTATCATTTCCTTCCTGCAGAAGAAATTCAAATGTAGTCTGCTCTATCAGTCTTAGGCAGACAGATGCCTTCAGACTAGAAAGGCTCGATAATATGGCATTATTATTATTACTTCTTTAGAGAGGATAACATTTCAACTATTAAGATACTTGCTTTGTCCTGGCTCATCGTTAACAACCTACTTTATCATCATCAGTAACCCAAGTAGAAAAGCTCTCACTGGATATGGTAATCAAGAAATGATTTACAGCCGGAGCTGAGCCTGGCTGCCATTATGGGAATCTCTGTTGCCTGGAGATGAGAAGTGACTTCCAAGCTGTTCACTCTTTCTCCTTTAAAAATTGGTTAGGCACAGATCAGCATCACCTCTCCTGTTCATATGTACCTGAATCTCTCATACTGCAAAATAAGCCTGTGTAATGCTTCTAACATGAAACTTTACGAAAATCCAGTCAATGAGTTTCTGTTGCCAGACTGCAAACAGCTGATGCATCTGTGATCCCCAACTGCTACCAAGAGCTGGGAAGACATCCTCTGGGAAGTAAAAAGAACACATTACTGCACAGGTCAAAATACCACATGGACCTATTGCCAGCCCCTCATACAGCTCAGATCACTTGGCCATCATGTGCTCATTGTGCAGAAGATGGCAAACTGCTTCTGGTCGGTGAAGGTACAGCCAAAGTTTGGAGCCCAGTGTTTCATACGGTATTTGTGCACTCCCTGTTTCTATTGGAGTCATACTGGGAAAGTGGACTTTGGGGGAAATAAAAAAGCTGTTGAAAGCAGCCTTCCAAACACGTGTTTTGTAGTCAAAAGATATTTTTGGTCTCTCAAACACAGCATGTGTTTTATTTATCTGTACCCAAACAAATGTGAACTGCTGTAGTAAATTAGACTGGACAGAAGAAGAAAACAAGATTTTGTACACGTTTGCAAGAGAATTCTGAAGACTTTGATTGTAATGAAAAGAACCATCCATGAGAGGTAGTTCTACTTCCTGGATTTTGCCAGGCATAATATCTACAGGTGCTCATCCTCCAGCAGAAACTCTTCTCCAGATGGTACGCGTTAGCAGTATTAGGAAGGAGTAAATCCATTCACGTGGCTGTTGTGTCAGCCACATCTCAGCTACATCACAGCCCTTGGCCAGCCCCAGTACAGCACCCTTCCCTTGGCAGAGAAAACCAACACGTACCAAAATACCCCTGAAGCTGGGTTTTGACCTTGGTTCCTACTGCAACTGGAGCAGAATCTGAGACTGAGGTTCCTGATGCACCTTTAACCAGAACGTGGCCAATCTGTCCACTTGTAGTCTGCATTTCTGAGCCAACACACACATTCACACCCTCCGAACATTCAGTTCTGCTCCAGCCACGGTCCTACAGATTTATGCTTACAAGGATCCCTAGAGATCCTCTAATCCCTTTGCCTACGTTGGGATACTGCTTACTTTCCATGCATGGAGCAGAAGTCACACAGTTCACTGGTGCTGTGTTCCTGAACACCTCAAAGATTCTGCTCTGAAAATGAGGAGAAATGGATGCTCTCCACAATATTTTATTAGGACTATTTGTGTTCTGAAATGAACAGAGAGTAGTATCGGTAGCCTCTTATTTTTATAAAGGTCAGAGAGGGTGTGACAGTGATTTCTGTGGAAAGAGAGTGAAAGAGTTTGGGTTACTTCTGGGCATGAGATGATTATTTGAACCATAACATAACTCAGCCAAAATTCTTCCCGTGCTGCAAATGAAGGAAAAATGTTGCTATCTAGTGGTGACTAATAGACCTCTGAAACACTGTACCATTAGTCACTGAGGCCAGGGCAGGGTCAAGCCACAAAAAGCCCTTAGCGAAACAGCTACAAAAATCATTCCCAGAGTTGTTAGAGGGGAGCTGTAGTATGAGCTACTCCATTTGTTCCTGCAAGCCTTTATTTCACACCATCACTAGATAGACATTTTCCAAAACACTAAACAAAGTCATTGTTCATAATTGCTCATTAGGAGCTGTTACAGCTCTTTGAGTCCAGTCAGCATTTATGAGCCCATCTTTAAACCCCGGCATTAGTAGGTGTATTTATTACATATTAATTAGTGCATGTGAACGCTTTTGAGTTTGCTGAGCATCTCCCGCTGAGAATATTTGACTTCTAGAAAAGCTGCTCATCTCAGGCACAGACATCCCCCAGTAAGCAGATTCCCACCGGGCAAAGCTCATTAATTAATGAGAAACTCTGAATTAGCATTTTGAAGCTGGGCATGGAAGTGACCAGCAATGAGCAACTGAATGAAAATTAAACCAGACGGTCTCATAGCAGCAGGACACCGCTGCTTGCTCTCCCTGCTGGCTTCTTTACTCCCCTGTGAGGATATTCAATTTCAGAAGAATCTGTCAGGTGTTTCTTTATATTGCTCAAGAAACTTCTTGTATGAACAGTGGAGAGAGGGGAATTTGGCAATTTTAGGAAATGACTGTGCCAGAGGTGGCTGGTAAATGCTGTCAGCCTAAAGGCTGTTAGCTGGAGACCTCAAGACGACGGTAAGCTCCTTAATGGGTGCAGTCTTAAAGAGGGTAATGTTATAGAAGTGCTCACAAGGAAGAAAGCTTTCTGCTGCAAGGAACGTGTATAGTGTCAATCAAGCTTTTCTAAGGGATAAAATGAAGGCAGAGTTCACAGCAAAATGGACCTACCACACAGTACCTGAAGCACGGGTTTAGAAAGATGAATGTCCCATGGCAATCAATGGAGAGGAGTTCTGAGAGCTCCTCACAGCCACAACTGAGCCTTCTTGCAGTGACTGTAATGAAGTTTGTACATATCCCTGAAGTTATGACATACTCTTATGGGCTGATCACCTCCTCTGACGACTTTTCAGGAGAAGGCAGTGATCACCTTGTTCTTGATTGTAGTCTAGCTTTTATAAAGGGAAAATAAGAGATCTCAGTGGCTTCTCAGGGACTCTTCTCACCTCCCCTCTTAGAATCACAACTTTCATCAACACAGACCCAGATATCACTTTGGGCCCATCAGTACACCCATATCAGTACAATGAAACCATTTTGTTTGATTCAGGAAAAAAAAATTAAAATCATAGAATCACAAGGTTGGAAACAACCTATAATATCATCCAGTCCAACCATCTTCACATTACCACTGCTACCACAAGCACTAAACCAGATCTTGCAGCTCCTCATCCAGGCGCCTCTTGAACACTGCCAGGGACGGCGACTCCACCACTTCCCTTGGCAGCCATTACAGTGCCTGACCGCTCTCTGAGAGAAAAAGTTCCTCCTTAAGTCTAACCTAAACCTCCTCTGGTACAACTTCTGTCCATTTCCCCAGGTCCTGTTTGTTGCCTGGAAGAAGAGGCCAAACCCCTCCTCACCCCAACCTCCCTTCAGGAAGTCGTAGAGTGCGATGAGGTCTCCCCTGAGCCTCCTCTTCTCCAGACTAAACAATCCCAGCTCCCTCAGCTGCTCCTCATAGGACTTGTGCTCCAGGCCCCTCACCAGTCTCGTTGCCCTTCTCCGGACTCGTTCCAGGGCCTCAATGTCTTTCCTGTAGCGAGGGGCCCAAAACTGAACACAGTACTCAAGGTGCGGCCTCACCAGCGCTGAGTACACAGGGGGATGATCACCTCCCTGCTCCTGCTGGCCACACTATTTCTAATGCAGGCCAGGATGCCATTGGCCCTCTGGGCCACCTGGGCACACTGTCGGCTCATGTTCAGCCGAGCATCAACCAACACCCCTAGGTCCCTTTCCTCTTCATAGTCATCCAGCCACTCATCCCCAAGCCTGTAGCACTGCATGGGGTTGTTGTGGCCAAAGTGCAGGACCCGACACTTGGCCTTGTTGAACCTCATCCCATTCACCCCAGCCCAGCGATCCAGCTTATCTAAATCCCTCTGCAAGGCCTCCCTACCCTCAGGCAGATTGACACCACCTCCCAACTTGGTGTCATCTGTAAACTTACTGAGGGTACACTCAATCCCCTCATCTAGGTCATTAATAAAGATATTAAACAAGATCGGCCCAGTACTGACCCCTGGAGAGCACCACTTGAAACAGGTCATCAGCTGGACTTCACTCCATCAACCACCACCCAATGGGCATGGCCCTCCAGCCAGTTTCTTACCCAAAGGAGTGTGTACCTGTCAGACCACGGGCAGCCAGTTTCCCCAGAAGAAGTCTGTGAGAGACCGTGTCAAAGGCTTTGCTGAAGTCTAGGTCTACATCAACAGCCTTTCCCTGATCTACCAGTCTGGTCACCTAGTCATAGAAGGAGATGAGGTTGGTCAAGCACCACCTGCCTTTCACGAACCCATGCTGGCTGGGCCTGATCCCCTGGACACCAGGCACATGTTGTGCGATCTCACCCAAGACGATTTGCTCCATTACTTTCCCCAGTACCAAGGTCAAGCTGATAGGCCTATAATTCCCTGGATCCTCCTTACGGCCCTTCTTGAAGATGGGAGTCACATCAGCAAGCCTCCAATCCTCTGGGACCTCTCCAGTTAACCAGGAATGCTGATAGATGGCCGAGAGCGGCTCAGCAATCACTCCTGCCAGCTCCCTCAGCACCCAATGGTGCAGCCCATCCGGTCCCATGGACTTGTGACAGTCCAGATGGAGGAGGAGCTCTCTGACTGTCTCCACCTGAATCACTGGGGATGTTTTCTGAGTAGTGTCCCAGACTTCCAGGTCAGGGCATAAAATGCCCAGAGGATAACTGGTCTGGCTATAAAAGGCAGATGTAAAGAAGGCATCAAGGACCTCAGCCTTCTCCTTGTCCTCAGTGGCCACATTCCCTGCTGCATCAAGTAGAGGATGAGAATTATCCTCGGTTCTTCTTTTGCCATTGATATATTTATAGAAAGGATTTTTTATTGTCTTTTACTGCAGTGGCCAATCTGAGTTCAAGTTGGGCTTTTGCCTTCCTAACTTTCTCCCTGCATACCTTAGCTACTTCCTTGCAATCTCCCCAAGTAGCCTGTCCCTTCTTCCAGAGGACGTAGACTCTCTTTTTCTCCCTGAGTCTCAACAGAAGTTCCCGGCTCATCCACACCAGTCGTCTACCCCTGCAGCTCGCCTTACGGCACTCAGGGACAGCCTGTTCTTGCACCTTTAAGACCTCCATCTTGCGGAGCGTCCAGGCTTCCTGGACCCCTTTACCCTTGAGAAGCGACTCCCAAGGGACCCATGCTACAAGTGCCCCGAACAGATTAAAGTCCAGCCTGTGGAAGTTCAAGACAGTAGTTTTACTGGTCACTCTTTCGATATCCCCAAATCGCTGCCACTGACTTAAGAGTTTTCCTCTCAGACTCATTGTTTCTGTTGGGGCAGCACATTGCACACACTGACAGCAGCATCATGGCAGTATTTTATCTAAGAAAATCTTGTCTCGGACATGAGGGTAATAGCTCAGCCTACAGTTAAGCCTCCCACCAGATTTAGCCATTGCCTAGTGAGTTTCCAGTTTAAGAAAACAAGACATAAAGATAGGAAAGAGAACTATATTCATTCTCTCAGACAGAATGAGAAAGAAAAAAAAAAAAAACACACAGCTCACCTGAAAACAACCAGATCTAATATTGGATGGAGGGCAAGTATTGTCAATGTGGCTTCCTGAATGGGCACTTGGAGAGGTCTGGGATGTCCTCTAGTGGCCAGTTAGGTACACTGGAAGCCAGAGAGGGGGAGAAAAAAGCTTTTCTGGAAAATAACGGCTTCCCTAAACACTGCTTTGGCATCCTATGGAAAGAAACCTGGATAGTTCCAGATATTTTTGTCTGTTGTTAAATTCGGCGTACAGATGCCATTAGAGTCTTCTCTCAGAGCCTGATCACTCGCAGCATGAATCCTTTATTGCAACGCTGAATAAAGCAGAGCTCTTGCTATTCCTGCACAAGGAGAGAAATAATGCTCCTATTTTACAGTAGAGGCTATAAAGCAGGTCTGAGAGTACTTTGGTGCCAGGCTTTGCTGGGTGGTTTGGTCTTCGTAGGTGCAGAGTACAGAGCTCAGATTTCATATGAGCACTTTGTCCGTTTTGGGATCAGATAACGAAGGAGATAGGAATCAGGCCAGGCTTTTCTCTGTACAAGGAGGACCTCAGAGACGCATATGAAGTAGAAAGTTTGTGGGAAGCTGGTTGTGAAAGCTGGTCACAGTCCTGTCTTTGCCTGCTTGACTTGGGAAGACAGATTTAACCTCCATTCATTTTTTAAAATGCTGCATAGACAATTCAAGTTGCCAAGTGTTAAGAAACACTGTAATATTCAGCTGGTGGCTGTGTCTGAGAGGAAAGCGATGAACAACTCTAGTGTTATATTTTGTAATAACAGAACAGACGCATTCTGAAGGAGCCAAGGCTTATTTTTCACTCAAAGTGCTTAAAAATTAGTTCAACTTGAAGTAAATGTTCCAGTCAATTTGTTTTTTGCTATCTGACCTGCTTTGTTGGTAATGCAAGAGTAATAGAAAAAAATATATTGACAGAGCTGTATCCATAGAATACAAAGCAAAGCCTGTGCATGGGGAAGACTATTACTGATTGCTGCAAGAATGTTTCTCAGAATGGTTTATAAGGCATCAGCAAGTCTTTAATTTAACTGTGTGCCATTATTACATGCTGAGTGCGGTTTATTATTATACTAATAAACCATAAAGACGACTCTATAACTTCATTACCACAGTCAATTGCCATGTACAGTGTTAATTTACCAACAGATCATTAATTACCAGCACTCACCGAAATGCAGACATAAAGCAAAACTATTGGGCAGAGTTTTCTTCCAGATTCTGTACGGCTGGCAGCAGGCAGACTGAGCACACACAGAAATAAATGGGATTGCCAGAAACAAAGATTTGCTTTCCACCAACACAACCAAGAAAGAAGTCATAGACTCATCAGTCAACTCCACTGACCTCCTGGTAGTATGATTAAGGTAGTTTTCCAAAATAAAGCTAAATTTATCCTGACTTGAGCCCTCAAAAATATGGATTTTTCCCATTACCCAGCAATTTCACAAGTGTAATTTTGTGGGTAACTGCTTTTCTTTTTCCCTCCCCAAGGAAGAAAATGGAAAGTATTTTGTGTGGTTGAAGTAGTCTACCTCTGATAATCATAGAATCATTAGGGTTGAAAGGGACCCTTAAAGGCCAACAGGTCCAGCTCCCCTGCAGTGAACAGGGGCACCCACAACTCCATCAGGTTGTTATCCCTGTTCCAACATCTTAACGTCTTCAGCAAAATCATCAACTGCATTGTCCTGTGGGGGACGTATGTTTTAAAGTTTCTTCAGGGCCTTCTTTGGGCTCTGTAATGGAGTGCACTGGGTGTAAATACAGATGTATGTCATGAACTCCTCTGCCTCAGCATTGTGGTGTGCTGCTCATCAGCAGATGGGCAACTTCAACTTCCCTAGGAAAGGTGTTGCAGTAGGAAAATTCATTTTAATGCAGACAGAAATTAAATATATTTACATCAGCCCAATAAATTAAAATAAGGCATTTAATATTTGCAATGCTGAGAATACCAAAAGACCCATAGAAATCACTGATCATGTGAAAGCAACAATTTTTTTTTGCCTGATTCACAATGAACCTAAACATCAGAATTTTCTATAGAGATTAAATTCCAAATTGCAGCACACTGAATCAGCAGATTTGTCGTCGTTTTGGAGTAAAGTATAATGGCCTTGATGCTGCATGTAGCGTACAGCTCGCTCTTAATGATGCCATTACAACTGGGAACATTTTTGTGCTTAGTATCCCTGGAGATATGTAACCCCACTCCTTTCAGATGGGATACACTAAGCGTAACAGGAGAAGTTCTTTAAATGCTTATCTAAATTGCTGGCACATTAATTTCCTTTTGCAAAGCTTTTTTTTTTTTTTTTACCCCCTCTCTTTTCTACTCAGTACAGAAAACTGAAAGGTTTTAAAATGATAAAAAGAATCTCTGCTGCAGTCAAAACGGGATATTCCTTTCGTTACATGCCCCAGAGGATGAACATGGTTGGAGCTGATACCATTAGACAGGCAGGTTAGCAGAACTCTGTGGCTCATACCATTCAGAGATGGCCTTGATTCCTGATCTGGTGAAAGAGCTGATGTCTAACTGGGAGTTTTTGAGGTTCTGATGACAAGGTGCTAATTTAACACCATGGTCAGCGGTACCCTGAAGCATGTTTCTAATTAGTAGGAATAAGACAAGGGGAAAATACAAGCAAGGGAGCTCTCAAAAGTTTAAGGGCATTAATTGCCTCCCAGCTGTCGGGCTAGTAATTAAATTCAGCTTGTTGACTTCAGCTTTGTTGCGATTATGTGAAATTAATCTTCAAACACACTGAAAGCTTCCATTACCATTCACTTTGTGCTGAAAGCAGCAAATCCCAAACAATATGCAGAGAGGCATTGGCATGCAGCTGGCAGTCATCCAGCAAAACATGTCAGCTTAGAGAAATGGGATGGAACTTCTTTCCCACTTTTGCTTTTGTGCGGTCTGTTCCCTATGCCTATGTCCCTGCCGAGGGCAGAACTGTGCCTGTCTTGCTGGGAGAGCAAAAACATGTCTGACAATCTTCTGAAGAGGTCACCAAAGTCCAGCTGAAATCCTCCTTCCCCTCCTTATCTCATAGTGGATTAAGTACGAACGGTTACTCGGAAATCTCAGCTTTCAAAGAACAAATCCTTCCTGCTTGTTAACTTTCGATTAGCACTGTCAGGCTCTCTGTTCTACACATCACAACCAATTAAAAGCACTTTCTGCCCCAGAAAGCTGGAGCTCAAACTCCCTGCTTGGTATGTAAATGCACTACCTGACTTGTGCATATGTGTCAAAAATATATACATCAGTGTAGTCAGTGGAAGCTTTGCTATTAACATCGAGTATGCTAAGCACTTTTTATGTAAGTGAAGCATGCATAAATACATAAATGCATTTTAGATCCTTGCTTTCAGAAAAAAAAGTGTCATTTTTTTCATGAAAATATAAATTGCTTTGAAAGTGCACTTACTATATTAAGTGATGTTCACTCTTTGGAAGTGATGTGCCGAGGAATAATTGATTGGGTGGACTCCTACATTTAGGCAGAAATAATATTTACTCTGCTTGCTGCTTTCACTACTGGGTTTTGACTAGGTCCCTAGAATTACATCAAATTACAGTGTGATTTAGGTTTTTCTGCTAAGTTTTGATGTCATTTGTTCTTTGAGGAGCAGACAGTCCCAGTAATCAAAGTTAGCATGAAGAGTCACCCACTTCCCTGGGTATGAAATGATCGTGTAACGCATGGTGTGCAATACCTACAAGGAGAAAATGAACGATGCACTCTGTATGGCATGGACCAGAAGGAGAAAAAGAGAACCAGAAGTTATCATTGTTTTCTTTCTCTCCTGAATATGGATTCTCAGCTAACTCTGAATTGCACCCATGACCAGTTACTACAGGTGCACTGAGTTCCATGATCTCCTGGGTACAGTGGCACCCTTAGTTTACCTCATGTAATTGAATTAGCTCCAACCACCATGAGCCAACTCCTGACATTAGCGAGCCCCAACATAGCTGTTACAGTGCATGTTGTATTATTTTGTTGAACCAGATCCTTAGGCTTTATTCCAGATTTTTTTTTCTATTTGGTTTCTGTTGTGGCTCAGTTATAACCAGTAGCTGTCAGCCTAAGAGTGAGGCTAAGAGTCAAATGGTTTAGTTTTGTTCTGAGCACCAGATCTGTCCCCAGTGGATTATCTTCCTCCAGTAGATCTGGCAATCAGTGATCCCCGGTACCTGATTTAATGAAGCTGAATTAAGGAGCAGCTCCATGGAGGTCACCCTTCCTCAAGTGGTGTGATGTGAAGAGCATGGGGAAGGACTCTGATCTACCTGGGTCTTCTCTTGTCTTATCAGAACTTATGCTAAGGCAAATAGCTCCACGGTCAGGCTGACTAACACCACAGTGCCCTCCTCTCTCTTTGTAGCACTTGATTCTCTAGCTGGCCAAAAAAAAACAAAAAACTCAGTAGTTCCTTCTTCACACTGCATACGAAGATTTGATAGGTTTGTCAATAAATGTTTGACATCGTCCTGGAGAAGGGCAAGCCCTACTGGCTGTGCTTTCTTACAAGAGCTACCTTCAGTCCTACTATGCTATGTCACACCATACAGCCTTTTTATTTTGCTTCTAACACAGGATACACTTTAAAAACAATGTTGCTTGACAGAGGGCAGAGTTCAGAGTTTTTCCAAGCTTGTATTACAAGGAAAAAGTCTGCAACATGCAGCCACATACTCCATGCAAAGCCTGGCTGCTGAAATGGCCAAAGGACAGAACCCCTAAATTGCTTTTGAAGTTGTTTGTTTTTCTGGATCTTATCAGATATTGCCTTCTAATCTAAATTTGGAGAAGTTGCAGTGCAAACTAACAAGCACTGGGGTATTTTTACCTTCCTGGCAATCCAGAATTCATACAATCTGAAAATCAGCCACATTGAATTTCAGTGCCTTTGGCTGTATGTCTGGCAGGCTTCCATGCAGCCTCAAACCACATGCTTGTGTTATAGCTGAAGGCAGCTCTTGGCCTTGCTGTTTGTCAGCTTCCCCCTCAAGGGAAGAATGATGAGGAATTACTGCCAATGTGTGTAGCATTGCACAACATGATTCTCCATCAGCAGAAAGATCTGGGATGGGCAACTCAGATAAATCTTTTGTATTTTGTTGACTGCTTCATCCCAAAGCTTAGTTCAGATTTCAAAGGGAAGCATATAACTCATATGCTCATAAGCTCATATGTTTTTGTAGCAGATTTCTAGCTACCCCTATAGGATAGGGAAAATAATAAACTGCTGGAGCTTTGAGAAATTCAGTCAAAGACTCTGTATTACAGAAGTTCAGGTGTGCTCATCTGAGTCATTCAGACCTGAATTGTTCAAAGAAAACTTTAGATGTGTGACAGGGTATCTGAACAGCCTGGCTGCTGCTCAGCCTCTCTACAGTCACAGAAAGAAAGCCCACATAAGGTATGCTACGAGGATAATTGCAATGAAGATTAGGAGGCATTGAGGTGAAGACTGAGAATACTAGGGGACAACAAGCCACTGTGAAGTTCATTACACTCTAAAGGAAACGCTGGAGTTCCTGGGGCTCATTGTTCCAAGTCCTGCTGAGACCCTGATTAGCAGAGCCTGCCACAGGCATCTGAGCGGTTTACGCTCAACTTCAGAGATACCGAAGAAAAGACACCACAAACTCAGGGCAGGACCTAACTTTTACTTCTGTGACCAACGCTAATTTACTCTCGATTCTCATATAATTTGGCTATGCTCTGTTGGAGGGCCTCCGATTGATATAGACACCACAGAAGTTTCCTTGGGTTTCACATATACAATCTCCTAACTACCCCACAACAAACCCTTTCGCATGTTCATCTCATCCAACAGTTGATCCATCTCTGCCATGCTCTCTAACCCACATCCCAAAGTGCCACATCCACCCTTTTTCTTGAGAACTTCCAGGGAATCCTCCATTCAGACACCCTTGGAGATCTCCAGTCCAGCAGAGGAATGCAGCTTAGGGTCTGGGTTCTGCAGAAACCTGGGCTACCCCCATATGGTGGATATACACTTTAACAAAGCCCCTCTTAATGCACAGCACTTCTCCCCTGGAGCTGTGGGTGCTGCACTGCAGGTATATCCCAGGATCTTCTGGTTGCTGTGCTTGTTAAATACAGCTTCCCACCTACAAGGCTTTTCCTGCCTTTCTCATTAGAAAGCAGGAGAATCGCTGACCCTAAATTTAACCCTAATCTTAACACTTTAACCCCAATTTCTTTCTCAGCTATTTACTTCAGACTTCTCTATTATTTTTTTGAGCAGTACTGACAGGCGATAGTTCTGGAATAGTGAAATGTCTTGCAACCATGGCAACACTCTTTGGAAAGTTTGCAGATGCTAAAAGAATTAGTTTACTACAGCCACATACATTAGGTGTCCTGTGAGATTCCTGGGCTCACCACGTTGTTTAAAAACACAGAACTATTGACTGGTTGGGTAACTTTGCAGAGAATCACCATGACATGCCACACAGCTATTGCCCACAGAACACATAGCAGGAGCAAGCCCAAAGGAAACTGCTTATGAAAACTATTGTGGTGAAAAAATTTGGATGTTTTGCCATTAAAGTTAATGTTTGTAAAGTTAATTCTGTTGTAGAATAGCCTTGCTTCAGATAGAAACTTTAATTCTGTAGCAACCTCTTCTGATTAGTAAGGAGCAGCACAAGTCTGGCAGCCAACAACACTAAGCAATTCTTTTCACCGTGCAACCTGTTCTCACAGTGTGACCAGATTTCTGCTTGCTTAAAGCAGCAATACCTCCCCTGTAAATATCACCCATATGTAAAGCTATAATATGATGGAAAGCACAGCAGTAATAGTGGGGGGGCACAATCCTACACCACAACAAATAAGGATAAGCCCAAATACAGTGAAGGAAAGGAGGAAAACCACTTACTTTTAGAAGGCCTCAGTAGATAGGAATCTCCAACAAGATCCTCTCACCTCTATTGAGGTCATTTGGCTCTATTGCATACACCTGAGCTCCTCTGGGCTGGCCCTGCCTTCCCACCAGGTGCTCCATCACTGCCTCAGGCCGGGACTTAGTGTTTCTGCTATGCCGTAGTTTACCTCTCTTTATGTGATTGCTGTCTCCCGAATTTATATCTAATTTTCCTCTTTTTCATTTGTACTATGGCAAATCAAAATTTCTTAAGTGCATGAAAAATGGTAACTATAATGCATGAACGAAAATTAATAAAGCCAGGAGAGAACATGAAATCAATAATCTAGTGCTGACAGCTTGCTTTGTCTTCATGGCCAGGCTCTAAGGATGTACCAGTGTTTCCTTCTGTTTAAAATTAATTGAACTATTTTATCATATCAGATAAGAGTGCACTCTTTGTGCTGTTGAAGTGATAATTATGACACGATAATTACAGTCTGTGGCCTGCATGGTTCTGTGAATGAGTCAGCAAAGGCAATTAGTTTGCAACAGCAACTTTATGTGGATGTGTCCATATAGCAGGGAGCTCCAGGACACAGCCTGGCTGATTGTTATTTCTGCTCCCCAACCTCCCTTACTCACAGGAGGACAGGGGTTCGTTGTTGTCATAAGGGGGATTTTTGTTGTCCTTGCTGGTTTATCTTTTCCAGTCTAGGAGATCTATACACAGTGCTTGAAGAAATCAGAGACAGAAAAAGATGGAAGTGGTTTTGGCCTGTAAGGCTGTGGATTTTGGGCTCTGCCATAGAGCCAATGGAGGAATTCTGCTTGATGCAGAACTGCTGTGAGCACTCCATATCTGCTGCATCACACTGGGACTCCATTAGATCTGGTCAGACTCAGATTTCTCTACATCATCTGTCACTGTAACGTCCTGCTGACAACTCTGAGCTCCTCTTATCTTTATGGAAAGCCTTAAAAATGCCCTGGAAGAAGGGACACAAAACACATATGTGCAATACATTAGCAAAGAGAACCCTAAGCACCAGATGTTGCTTGTAGGATTGCTTGGTTTTGGCAAGCTGAAAGCAGAAGATGCTTTATCCCAAGCCATTTACAACCTCAGCAAGGAAACAAGCTATAGATAGTGATGTATGTACAGACAAAGAAATATTGGAATAATATCAGGAGACACAAGGGAGTGCAGTCTCATGGAACGGCACTTATGTTTGTAGGTAATTCACTTCTAGAGGGAAGATAGGGAAGAAAGAAAGGACTGCTTCATTTCCATGTGTCATTTCCCTCAGTGAGCCTAAACGAAAAAAGAATAATCCTCATCTCAGGAAAAAATCTGTATTGCATTGCAATAAGTAACACACAGGGCAGCACGTTGAAAAAAAAAGAGAGCAAACAAAATCTGAAACAGCTGCTTACTAAGTGAACACCATCCATCCTGTGAGCTGATGAGACAGTGGAAGAAACAGTGTGTGATCATGCAATTAAGGATGATACATAGCAGTATGATCCAAAAGGGCTCATTCAGGCCCACCTTTCTTAATGTTGTTATGTTTAATTTTACAACCTTATTTTTCTTTAAATGTGCAATTCTATCTCAGATGCATGCCAGCAAGAAGGATCTGTATTGGATATGTTGCCTTGTGATAGAAGGAACCAGCTCACATCAACATGATGTCATTAGGTCAGGGTTTGGAGTTCAGGAGATGCTCTGCTTATGTCAGCGTATCTCCACTGAACTCTGTACAAACTGAGAATGTGATTCAGAGTTTGCTGCAGTCCTGTCCCAGACATGGTGGAGATCTGGGAGCCAGAGCAGTGTCATGCAACACACCAGGGCAGTTTTATTCATCAGGCTAGTGATGAACCCCGTGCTACCTTTGTGTCTGAAGGGTCAAAACCAAACAGTCTGTCAGGTGGCACCTCCTGTGTGACACCTTACAGAGTCCTGGACATGTTACCTTTGGTCTAACCCCCAAGCTCAGCCACATAAATAATTCAATATCATTAATAATAATATCATTACTGTTCCTTTATTTTCTTCATGTGGATGCAGTACCATTACAGAATTCCTCTTCCCTCTTTTCCTCCCACCATCACATAGGAAAAATCATTGGACATAACAGCCAGACATGTCTTCAACATTTTTCTGTTCACATACATAGCTGGATATAATGATCACTCATCATAACCATCTCTCACACTGTTTCTTAACAGGTTGTAACCTGTCGAAGAATCCAAAACACCCTGTGTAAAACCCTAAATACCAAAATTCTACTTTTCTGCCAAAATATCAACATGTATATATACAAGTATATGCATATATATACATATATGAGCATATATATACACAAATATATACATTTCTGCCTTCTCCATTTCTTCCTTTGAACAAAAGAAATGAACTGATAGAAAATACAGCAGAAGCAGAGAAATATTGACTGGAAGAGACCTCTGGTGGTCAGTAATCCACCTGCACGTTTGAAGCAGGAAAGTGCCAGCAAAGCCAGCACAGAAAGCTCTTAAAAAGCACAGGGGATCCCTGCTTGTGTTTTTAAATTGTATGTGTTCATTTGCTTCATGCAGTGAAGCAGGTCTCTGTGTTACTGAGGAAACCACAGCCCAGAACTGGGGTGCAATGTCTATCACCAACGAATGCTTTTCTCAGTGTCACAACAGTGCTTAAAGCATGGCAGTACCCAGACGTTATGTATAGGCATGTAACAGATAAACTAATACCAGTGGAAAAAAAGATCTGATCTTTTGCTTTTTATAAATATGCTGAAGCAGAAGCAGTTCAAATTAAGTCATTTTTCAGGCTGGATATTAGGAAAAAATTGTTCTCAGAAAGAGTAGTGATGCGGTGGCACTGCTGCCCAGGGAGGTGTGGGGCCACCGTCCCTGGAGATGTTCCAGATCCGTGGGGATGTGGCACTGAGGGACATGGTCAGTGGGGATGGGTTGGGGTTGGACTCGGTGACCTTGGAGGCCTTCTCCAACCTTAACAATTCTGTGATTCAACGATACTCTGATTTTAAGTACGGTGACTGAGTTGTTGCCTTAAGTTCTTCTTACTGAGAAATCTAGCCTACAGCTTTGGTCCAAGCTCCCCAGCTCCACTGGTTATGAGTGAAAGATAATAGCACGTTGTAACGATGCCCTGCATGAGATTGCTAGAGAGCTGGTGACACAACTGCAGACTTCTTTGCCCTCTATGAACAGCAATTTTCTAAAAACTATTTATCCTACAATGACATCTGGTGGTTGCTTCTCTTTGACAGAGAATTCTTGCAGAATTCTCCTTACCAAGCATTGCCCTGAGGTAAATCTTCCCAAGGCAGCAATTTTGCTGCAGTTCTATTTTTGTGCAAATGTTTTAACGAGTTTGAACAACCTTAATGTCAGTAAGCAGCCCCAAGCCCTTCCATGGGACCAGGTGCAGCAGTCAGTTTTCTTACTGGGAGTAATTTGGTGGACAAGTGTCTGGAAGAGCATCCATGCACTGCATCAAGAGGATGTATGGGGTCATCATGCAGAGCAGCCATGGAGCATCACTGTGCTGAGTGCTTTGAGTTGATCCTATGTCTCTGTTTACTGACTCACAAAGGCTTGTGGCAGGAGCAAACCTCCCTGATTGCCTCCTCCTATACAGCCTCTGACCAACCCTAGAAGATGGAGAAGATACAAATGACCCTCAGGCGTATTTTCCCTAGAGATGGCTGCAGAGCAGAAAACAGGTGGGCCTGTTGCCCTCTCCTAGGTACAATGAGAACAGCTGCTCATGCTTTGGCATTGCCCTAATTGGAACCAGAGACCTTCATCCCCTCCATGCTGCTCAGATCTCCATGACCAGAGTGGAGCTGTGGTCCTCAAGTGTTGGTGCAAGTTTTCCTGGCCATCAAGAACATTTTGGAGCTTATGGCTTTCACGGGCTGCCTCCTAGCCACCAGGTGGAACCCAAGCCACGCTCCTCTCAAACACAGCCTCTCGCACCAGACTTGCAAGCAAACCAGGACTGCTCTTTGATGGGCTTTGCTTACCATTTGGGGAGTGTTCTTATGGACAGACCACATGAAGTAATGGCCATGCTGTTCAGCTGGGGCCAATAGCAATGTGGAGGGAGGAGTGTGAATGAATTTCATAAACTTTAGCTGCTGTTAAAGCATTATGGACAAAGAAAGATGGGTGCCCTGGCAGCTACCAGTGCCAACTAAATATTGTGTTGCTACAAGTGAAAAGTTCATAAGGTAGCATAGAACTGCCAGATTTGGTCTGTAACATTTCAGTTGTAAAGTCAGGATGTATCTGTCCTGGGATGGACTTCTATCCAATTCTTTGTCTCACAACTGATAAAATTGAATATTGGTTTAATCCAACTTCAGATTAAATTCTCCACTGTGATATCCCCCCATTTGGTCCTCCTGGATGCATGTTTTGGAACTTCACCAGTTAATTCTGGGAAGTGATAATTGTCAGTATTGGTAGTTTTTGTTTCCTACAAAACTACTTTTCCCCAGGAAAATTTTATGTGAAATCTGAACGTTTTTCTTACAGCACGTGTTTTCACAAAATCCCAAACAGAATTGCTGGCTTTGTGCTTTGTTTGTTTTTCACTTTGGCCAATTAAACACATGGTGAAATCTTGGGGGGAAAAAAGGGGTAGATACTCTTCAACTTTTCTCCTCCAAATAAAAAAATACCTCACCCAGAGTAGGCTGAGGATGCAAACAGCTGTTGCTGTTTATGCTCTAGGGCTGTGCAGGCTCCCCCCCAGAGAAGGTACATGCACAGCAGCTCATACATTTGGGACTCCTATAGCTCTGCTGCTGGCTACATCTCTTTTTTCCTTTCCTTCCCTGCTGAGACAAATAATTATGTGCTCTCTTATTTTTCCCCCCAGAAATGAAGCCAAGAGCCTGCCCGTGAGGATCGTACATGGTTCATACTCTATGCCTTGTTGACTCACATGTCAAAAGAAATTTCTTAATATTGTGTAACCTACTGTTTCTTCTCATTACTGGCACTGAAAATACATCTGAGATCTGCAATGAAAACTGTGGCAATTCAGGATGCACTGTGAGCCTGCTGCTTAGGATCAACAAGGTCTATATATGCTTAAATTTGCAGTTGTCTCTTGACATTGAAGTATGAGGATCTGCATTCATTTCTTTCATGGCTTCATGTCTTAAACATGTGTGAACATCCTTCTCTGCCATCACACATCAGGTGCTCTAACCATCCTTCCTGGCTGTCTGCTGGTCAACTTCAAAAAAAGCTGCTTCAACTTCAAAAGAAGTGAGTTTTTTTCCCTGGGAGGTTTCTGTTTGTTTGTTCTCTTTAATTTTCTTCCAGAATAGAGTTCTCCATCCAAATTTGACACAATTACAATTAGAGGTTAAACAACTTTAAATGCCTAATTCACAGTCTAGTGAAAATCTTTTAATTGATCTGAAGTTCAATTTGATTATGCTTTTCCTCTTCTTGAAAAAGTGTTGGTTTTATTGAGCCTGACTGTTCTCTTGTGCTCCTGAAGGAAATCTGTGACTTGAAAACAAGTGTATTGGAAAGCGTGGTGCTTGTCTGGCTCTGCTTATCTTGCAGGTGTTTTCTCAGAAGTGTTTTACAATAAGGGTGGTGAGGCAGTGGTACGGGTTGCCCCATTCCTGCAGACACCCAAGGTGGGGCTGGAGAAGCTCTGAGCACCTGGTGAAGCTGTGGGTGTCCCTGTTCATTGCAAGGGGGTTGGACCAGATGAACATTAAGGATCCCTTCCAACTCAAACAATTCTATTCTATTCTATAATTCTAAATTCCCATGGTGGCATTTCACTCTCTGACATGCAGGGAGACTGAATGCAGGATTAGGGCTCTGTCAGCTGTGCTCATGCTCTCTCCTGCTGCCAGAGGCCACATCTTTCTGGGAGAGAAGGCAGAGCCAGATGTGCCATCTCTGCTCCAACATCCTTTAGCACACATTCATTTCTGCAACACCTCACACCCAGGAACAGCTACTGACAGTGTTGGGGCAGATGTATCTTAAGGATCTTCCCAAATCAGCCCCTCTGGCACTTCTGCACTGTTTATGTCAGTGTTACTGAAATGCTTTGTGTTTCAGCTTGTTCTCTCCCACCAGCCAGCGGCACACAGCTATGAGTGACAGATATGAGACAATATAAATAAATACTTTATAACTGCTAAAAGATTCAGGAACCTACATGAAAAAGGTTTGGATACTGGCTAGAATTAAAGGAATATGCAGAAGTCAAAGGGTAAGAGATCATTATGTGGAGAGTTGGACTCGATGACCTTTAAAGGACCCTTCCAACTCAAGCAGTTCTATGATATTTTATGTAGAAAATCACTTATCTCCACAGCTATGAGTTACTGAGAGCTTCTTGCCTCTCAGTAACTAGCATCATGTCACCATCTGCTCCCTGGCCTTACCAATGCACAATAGCATTGCTGTTCTCAGCCCTGCAGAAAGTCAATTGCTTGAAATACAATTTTTAAAAGCTATTACTTTTCAAATGATGTCAAAAAAGAAGCGAGTAGGAGTCGAAGGTCTTAGCAGGAATGGTGTGAAGCAATCAGAAAACACAGATAACATGCTAGAGTGCTGCAGGAGAAAGAAAAGCCAGAAGCAGCCCCAGCCAATCCAAGGAATTGCTCTCTCTCCCGTGGGCTGAATATATTTATACGTTTCTGTGTTTATGTTGAGCCAAGCTAAGGCAGCTGAGCTACCTGTTGTGATATTCACACTCTTTAGCAATCAACTAAATCAGGGTTTGTGGAAGGTTTATTTCAGCCACTCTGTGGATACAATACCTGAACAAAACCTGCACAAAATCCAGCAGCCTCTGGCCCTTCCTGCACCGCTCTTCCCAGCTGTACTCACAATCTGAAATTAATCCACCATCCTAGAGTACAGATAGGAGGTTTGCTGAGAAGTTCTAAACAGCCCCATGGGTTTGTGACTTATGAGAACATCAAACAATTCCCATTTCCATTTTTCTAAGAGAAAACACTTCAAGTATTTATCTACCAGAAACTTTGTCACCTTAGGGGAAAACCTTAAAAAGGAGATATTTCTTCAAAGAAAGACAGTTTGCCTTGCTGCTAATATAGACGTCAGTGAGTGCTGATACTGCCTCGCTGAGAAAGATCTGAGTAGGACAGTTTTGTTTAAAGTCCAAACGTCCATTTGTTATCAAATGAATAAGGCAGAAATGACCGTAAATTTCAAGAGCAGGAGAAAATGGCCTGAAGTGACCACTGGGCAGGATCAACATGGCCCAAAATGTTCAGCTGTGGGAGATGCGAGAAGCAAGAGGAAATAACAGCCTGACTGAGAGCTCTGAAAAAATACCCAAACCCAAAGATGATGAACCTTCTCTACGCCTATGAGAATGAAGCGGGGGAAGGGCAGAGTATGTGGTTTTAGGCTTATCCCTGAGTGTCTGATGTTACCCAACACCAGACCTGAGCCAGATCTGCCAAGAAGTACATCTCGATTATCACAAAAGGTTTTTTTTCTTTCTTCTTTTTGGAAATGAAAAGAAGAAATCCGGGGCTCATTTCTGAGAGAAATGAGAACCTTATGTCTATTTTTAAAACCTGAAAAAACATGGGTTATTCTCCAACTAATTAGTTTAAAGAGATTGTTTTTCTTTTTAAGGTGTTTTTGCCTCTGTACTCGAAGAAATAAGACATCTGCCCAGCAGAAAGGTATTGCCAAGAGCACCTGCTCCTGCTATGAACAGTGCTGCAGTGGTGCATGGAAAGTGGGAGACTTTCAGCAGATTCAACTGGAAGAGCCTAATTAACAAATATCTCATAGGCTGCAGGTGCAGGAGGGATTGGGTCACACTGGCTTGGGAAGATATGGGAACTGAACTGGGCTAAGAAAATGTCCTCTGTGTTGAGCTATTGACTGGAAGAAAGGCAGAGCAGCTCCTGCTGGCTGTGAAATGGAGCCAGTGTCAAGGCTCTGGTTGTGATTTCATTTTTTAAACCTGCAAAATTGGAAAATATGAAAAACCTTCTTGTTGTTGCTGTTCCTAGTGAAAAAGAAATAATATTCATCCACCTTTTAAAGCAGTGATCCCTGCATAATTGTTAGTCTGTCAGCTCACATGTCCAGAAATGGTGAGAAGAGTTACTAACGGAATTAGTTTTTCTCAAGACATTCTATATGATTTAATTCTAATGGTGGATATTCATCTTAGTGACAGGAGAATGTTTATTAGCAATACAGGCAATCATCTGCCCTGACTGCATGGGCAAGACTGGGGATGTTGTACTCGAAAAAGAAATTATTCCCTATATTCCAGCTCTGAATGACTATGGCTTTGTGAGCTCTTGTTTTACTTCTGCCAGAAATAGTGCAGGTTGATCAATAAATTACATAGATTGAAAGCTTTGAATTTTCAATTCAAACACACAGTGCCAGGAAAGTTTTCTTCAGATCCAGTGCTGCAATTGGCACAAGAGAAATCTACGGGGGGGAAGAAAAGTTGCAGAGAGAAAAGTTTGAACATGACAGGAATGACGGGAGCAGCCCTGAATATTTCCTGATACTTCTGCTGGGCTAAAAGGAGACTTGGTGTGCTGGCTTAGGGCACTGCCTGCCCTTATCACAGTAGTTACACAATTAACAGATACCTTCCCAAATTGCTCTCTCTGGAATTTTTCAAGTTTTTCTTCTTTTTTCTTCTTCTTCCCCCCCCCCCCCAATGATCTTTCCTTGCTTATAACTGGTTCAGTGCCTCTTAAAATTGCAGAGGGTACCCTAAACTTGTAACAGCCTTTCTGGTGTTCCTCCCAGCACCACAAGCATCTCTCTCTTGCTCTTGCTCACCTCACTGTGTGCCCAGGAGGTCTCAGCTGGTCAGATCTACAGTCTATTTGATGCAGTGATTCAGGGCAGTCTGCTCATTAACACTTAATTTCTCCATTGCTTGCCCGGGGCTTGCCAATGTGGTTTCAAAAATAATGAATTTAGCTACAACTTAAGGCACATTTTATTTTCATCTGAAGACAGCCAGGGAACAGTCATCATCTGAAGACAGGTTACAGTCATGTATTTTTCTCTGCTGTTCCTCCTGGAGAACTTGTCTGGGGAAGCTTAATAAATGAAAAGGGCAGCAGAGGACAACCAAGCACTGGGACAGCACGGCTCTTGGCAAGGTGTAATGCAGAGTGATTTTGATAGCAGACCTCTGAAGGAATTTGCCCATTTTCAGCTCTAAAAATGACTGCTGTTCTCCCCCTCGTTTCTACTTTTATTTTATTGTTAATTCTGCAGTTGGACTGGCTCTTGAGAGCAAATGGGATTTACAAAACAGGTAAAATGCTTGCCAATGCTTTTACTAAGGCTGCAGGTATCCTGAGGTAATTATCTTAGAAGTGCCAGGATACAGAGATCAAGATGAACTCTTTGTTTATTTGCAATATAGATGGAAGAGGAAAAAGCCAAATGCTCAACAGCTCAACAGTCCTCTGCCTGAGGACGAAAGAGAGAGAGTTCTCATCCTCCATGTCACCTCCATCCCAGGTAGTCTGTGAAAGTGCACAGTATTATCTACTGCACAGTTTTCTCTATGTACCTGCTGAGCAAGTGATAGTTTCCTATCGAGTCCTACACCTGGTCATTGCCATCACAAAAGGATCTCTCTCCCTGGATTTTCTACTGTAATACATGGTTATTAATAAAACCCTAGTGTATGTTGTCCTTCGGTCATTCTATCTGCTATGGCTGTAGAGCTGATCCTTCACTTCTCGAGACTTCCAACAGTGTTTCAGGAAGAAGCAGAATGGAACCATCAAAGTTAGAATCAGACAAAACTAACTAACAAGACCGACCTTGGGACTTCTGGTTGTTTTTTGTTGAGGAGGAAGAGGTTCAGATCACTTAGCTTTGAGTTGCTTTGTGTGCTTTCCTACCACATGAGGTCAATCTCAAGTGGGAGAGAACATTAAGCCCCAAGGCTAGGCATGGCTGCAACTTGATCAGATCAATAAGAAGAACTGTTTTCTTTTTCTTTTTCTTCATGAAGCCAACACTTTTCAGGTTTTCCAGCAATCTAGAAACTCCAACATAAACCTTTTGCTTGTTAAAATAGTCATCCATTAAAAGGAGATCAAACCTCTGCCTTTCCCAGTCATTTTTTATTACAGTAAGTGTTACTATTAAGCTCAGAATCCCTTAAATTGTTAACTGCATAACATACCAAATTTGTAACATGATTCATACTTAGACACGAAAGTTCATTCATAAACCACCGCAAAACTGTGTGACTGAAAATGCAATATTTTCTTCTCTGATATTGCTGCCCACCATTTCTGAAATGTTATTAAAATTTTAATCGAGAGTGTATATAGCTGCCCTCTATTAATACATCAGGGGGTGATTACCAGGAAGCAGTTGGTGAATTGCAATGAGCACAGATGAGCTATTAACTGCTTAAGGCAACAAAATGAAAAACGATAAGAGTTTGGCTAAAAACAAGTTGCAATGGAAAGATGACAGAATTGGATTTGTTTCTTCTACAAAAGGAAAGCAACTGAAAAATCTGATAAGCCTCTGCCTGCGTGAGCGGTTATCTTTGCATGGGCAGTGATCTGCCTTTCGCCATGGTCACAAGTTCAGGGTTTAATTGGAAGCCAAGGAGATTTAAATAAATTATTAAGAAAAGAATCTGACTAAGGAAATTCAGGTTTTAGACACTGTCAAGTGACATTTGGGATTCTTCAGTGCTGGAGGTTTTGAAGAATAAGTAAATGTTCCACAGTGGTCACTACAGAAGGGGAAGGAATCAATTCTGATTAAAACCAACTCCCAGGAGCTTAAGTGCTGTATTTGAAGAGAGCATAGCACGCTGATAATAGAGGGAGACTAAATGAAATGAAAGGCCACTGAAATGCACTTAAGCAATTCAGATGAAGGGGAGTGAATATTCCTAGGAAAGCCTTGATTTTCTGTGGTATGTGGGATGCAAATTCAATGGAAGAGTTACCTCCCCCCCTCCCAACTGTACTGCTCTACCCCATTTGTCATGTTAAGGTAATTTGATTGTGCAATCTCTTCAGAATAACCAGCCTCAATAAATAAATCCATAGATATCCCATGAAGTGAATGAGAAATAAATAAAAGGAACAAAAGAACAACTTCTAAAATCCTGTTTTAGAAACTCTTTTCCCCCAGCAACTATTGTGTATCACAAGAAGGTAAAAAGCTCCTTGAATTAAAGATCCACCTCTGCAAATCATTCCAAATTGTCATGTATGCTAGCAGGATCCTTTATGAAAAGGACTTACAAAATACAATAGAACTGCAAAAGACCCACCAGGAATTAAGTCAACCAAAGTCAGTTTCTATTGCTCAAAACTATTCAGATGATAAACTGTGGTAATACATCTTTCAGTACAGAACTGCAGGATTCATCTTAAATGAATTTGTTTAATGCCATTTGAACATCTCACTAAGCTCTTCAGGAGCACTCAAAACAGATTTTCCCCTCAAAAGTTATAATCAACAAAACCAACAAACTGTGCTATTCCATCCAAAAAGGGGGGAGGAAAGAGAAACTAAGGGAAGTTGCATTGTGATGGACGTGGTCTTTTTCCCCCTTATTTTCTATTTGGATGATGGTAACCCTTACTCCTCCCATGACTCTTGCCAGGAACAACCACTGCAGGCTGGTGGCATACTGGGGCTCTGCCTGATCAGCAGGCAGTGTGCTTCTGGGCAGCAGTCATAGAATCACAGAACGTCCTGAGTTGGAAGGAGCCCCTTAGGGTCACTGATTCCAACACCTGGCTCTACACAGGACCACCCAGAAATCAGACCGACCAGTTGGTTCTGGTTTTGTGTAACTCATTAATTGAGCAGCTTCATGTGCTCATGCTGTTTGAGAATCTGCTATTGTAAGGAAAGTTTGAACACGGAAACGATTTGCTGAATTACATCTTATTAATGAGAATATACTTTCTGATTTACCTGACCGTACACTACCAGATTCCTTTGGCAAATCCTTCTCTGGACCTGTCATCTTAGATGTTCTAATATCAGTCAATCCTTCCTCTGTTACAGGAGTATCATGCTGACGTTTCATGGACAGCACTCGTGTGCTTCTGTCTGCAGTGGGACCAATAACTTGACTGCCTTCTGTCACATGCAAATTCTTTGCAAAATGAGAGAATGAATACAGGAACAAAATCTTGGCATTGAAGAGACAGTTGGTCTTGGAGAGAGAATGGGGGTTTGTCTCAGTTTGAGCCTGTACCGCTCCTTAATCTGGGTGTGAAAAAAGCCTTAAACTGGGTTTCTTGTCACCCTGCCTCTCCCAGTGCTCTCTTTTCTCTGCATGTGGCAGTGTGCAAAGACCTGTGTTCTTCTTGCATGGACACTGGTAGAAGAGGACATGGGGGAACCTCGGAGGCAAGAATTTGCCCCTTCCATTATGCATCTCTTTCAGAGAGCTGTGTGAGATCAGCCATCTGTCCCCACTGTGACTCTGGTCCAGCTCACAGTGAATAATTCCCACTTGTATCACCAGCATTGTTCACTGGCAATGCCTGCTCTATAAGACACCCCCCAGAACTGCCGTGGCAAAGACTGGACTATCAGTCTGGCACTGGAGAAGCAGCACAATGGTGGAGGGGAAGGCACAGATGACAGCACAGCTTCCAGGCACTCCATGATTGCCACAGCCTTGCTGGGTTCCCATAAACTAACCCATGGATAATTCAGTATCGTTTGCCTTGCCACAATGAAACAGTCGTTTGTGGAGCCTTCATTGCCGAGAAATGACTTGGAGCCACTAAGCTGTCAAGCAATATTCAATTGAAGAACAGATTTGGGGGATTAACACTGGCCTGATCAATACCGTCATATTTGAACAGCATCTGAAGTTATTGTTTGATGGTACAGAGAGACAATTTGGGAGAATTACCTGCCTGTTAGAGTTCAGGCCACGTCTTCATCTCATTTTATGACATTTCCCCATGGTCTGGCCCCTCTGTGGAAAAAAACGTTTTTCTGGGAGCTTGTTTACGGCATTTTTCTCACAGCATGAACTCACAAGGCTGAAATTCACTCCCAGAGAGTTTATGAATGTTGTGAGAGTTGATTACTCAGACTCACCTAGACAGAGAATTCAAAGAGGGACAAAGTGTAACTCACATCCTCATTTCCTCTCTTTTCTGATACCAATTCTAAAGGATTACTCTTCTTCCAGACTGGAGTGTTTATTTTCCTTCTTTTTCCTTTCCTCTATAGCATCAAGAACTGCACCTCGTTAAGTGATGTTTGTAAAGACATCTGGTAGCCATGATATTTTGAGGGGGAGATTTTATATGAAAAGCCATTTTATATTGTTGACCAAGCAATTACTTTCAAGGTCATGACGCTTACAGTGATGGACACTGAGCGCATCTCTTAGGAATACACTGAAAATATGCACCAGTATCCAGAACATCAGCTCTAAACCCACTGCTACTTGCTTAGTGGGAGAGAGTTATCACCAGCAAAACAACACTGGAGCAAAACAGTTCCACAGCACACGCTGGATCTGTGCATGTGCAGCAAAACCTTCACTCTGTGAAACTCTGGGCACGTGTAGATAAATGTTGCTAGCCAAAGGCACTGAGATGCTGTAACATATGTCACATATGCCTCCAGCATACCTCACTAGGAAACTATGTGCCTGCCTATTGGCCTTGGAGATGGCAAGTTGCTCTGATGCTATGCTGATGAGAGCAGTACAGAGAATTATGAGGATGTTTGAAATGAGCCCCATTTCCTTCTGATTGCACAAATGTGCTATTTCACAAATGCCTCCAGCAAAATAGCCCCATTTTGAAATACTGGATGATGAGCTGTCTGCTAAATGGCCCAAATAGCAGCGATGTATCCTGCCAAGCAATTGACAACTTCGAAACACATCCCACGTACCAACGCAGAACAGGTGTCTTGCTCCATGCAAAAGAACATGGCCATGAAGGAGCAGCTTCTCATTGCGTATCTGAGGTATCTTGTCCATGCCTTGTCCCTCTGTTCAGTTTGAATTGTCACAAGCTGATAGAATTGAAGTCATTCCTCAAAACCCAAGTAAAACATGACTGTATTCCAGACAAACATTAAAGAAAACTAGAAAAGGGGAGGAACACTTGCATTGTTGAGTAGTAGAAAGACATCCTCTTTCTTGTCAGTTTGAGTGGGAAGGTGAGACCTTCATTCCTGGAGATGGTTAGGAAAGCCTCTGCACTATGGAGACCAGTCACAGCCTTGTGCTGCATGGCTTATTCAGAGAAACTAATGTCCAAGGAATGGGATTTTCCAAGCTTTGGTTTTACAGCCAGACGAAGCTCACCTTCTGTTTGTCCACCAGAGGGAGAAATTTTCTGAACAGTAACGGTCCTTATTTATAAGACGATGTGAGATTGAGGCCTGAGAGTATTTTCTGCAATAAGAAAATAATAGATCTTTGTGGCAAAGTGCACACAAAGATTTAATTTCCCCAAAGCCCTCATTCTTTCTATAGCATCTACCCCTACAGGGCAAACCGTGGTCCATCTGGGATTTGTATTTATGTATTTGCCCTTCAACGAGCTAGGAAAGGCTTTCTTTAAAAAATAAAATAAAAACAGTAATTACACAGGCTGGAATGGCTTTTACTAACAGTTACATTTGTTTTGCCTCTTCAGAGAGGAGCAGTGGTGAGAAAGAAAAGAAAATGATGCTGTCTATGGGTTTAAAGGTGTTAATTACCTCTATTTCTCTACCAAGGCAGAAGGTTGTGACCATTTTGTAGACGGTGCTGAATTTCTAATAGGTTGTTCCTCTTTGCTGCCTGCTTTCTACTTGTCTTTAAAAAAGAACATCTGTTCCCTTTTTAGAATTGAACCACTCTTCCATTAAGTAGCAAACCATTCCTGCTCCGAGTACGTTGATCTCCATTTTCACCGTGGTTTAATAATAAATGCTACATGTATCCTTCTCTCAAAGCTATTAAATCACAGAAGAAATCTATGCTAAGACAAGAAAGTGCACACTCAGAAGTTGAGAAGGGCTCCAAAGTGCTGGAATATTATTATTTTTTGCAACAACGGATCAGCACCTTCAGTCCTTAGCTCCACTTTCCGTGGTGTCAGAAGCAATAAATCATTTTGGTCCCGTATGGTGTGTAGCACAGTTTGCACACACAGACATAGAAACACATAAGCATGTCAGGCAAGTATGGAAAATAGGTATTGATGCCAGTAAAGTGAATGCGTTCAATCTATTTTGTGTGGCAGGTGTTATTTGATTTCTAGTAACACCTGAGAAAGCTGTGCAGATGTCAAACAAATATCCAGGGAAAAAAGAAGTTCAATAGGAATGGGTGGCTTCAGAGCAGCCAGGTGCAGATTTCAGCCCCAGAAATGGCAGCAAAGGGCTGTGGCAGAGCATACAGCCATCCCAGTGTTTAAAAAAAGAAAAGAAAAGAAAAAAAAAAGAAAGAAAAGAAAAAAAACCCTCTTTTCTCCTGTGTTTTGCTGAGACTCTGCATCTCCTGGCCTGAGGTCTAGAAGGATGGACTCAAGTTATGCTGGTAGGATGTTAATAAGATTTCTGCTTTTATCAGGAGAATGAAAATACATCATTATAAGGAAATCAAGGAATGAAGAGGACATCAGTGCTCTCAGGAAGAAAGATGATGCTGGAGGTGCACAGCATAGGTACAGAAGGGGGAAGGAAGATGCAGTGCTTTTTTGTAGATGTGAGAATCCATTACAGTTTCCTACATAATTTCTGGCTACATGTGGGTGATGAAATACCCACAGCTCCCTTCCTCTTCGTCGCATCCAGAAAAGCTGGGATGCCTTTCAGCTGAACACTTTGTATCACAACCAGCCCCATCCGTAGTTCTTTACAGCACGTGATAAAACTGAGATTTTTATCTTTATAAACGACTGCCTCCTCCTCCTCCGCAGTCAGAACTTTTTGACTCCTGATGCTTTGCTTTAGCATAATAATAATTCAGCCAGGATTAATTTTTCAAATGGTTGTCATCTTCTTCACCACTCATTTTCCCATTCTTACACTTTTAGTGGTCCTGAGGGCATCTCTGTCGCAGGTCACATATTAATATTCTGAGCTGCACTCCATGTTTGGTGCTGCAAACATTTTCAGAATGCTGCTAAGTAATTTGTGGTTATTCAGAAAGGCAGTCCTGTTTGGCAACGAGTTTTGCTTTTACTGGTTTTGCTATCATGGGGTAAATAGATGCACTCAATGTCACTGAGTTTGGAAAGCAGGAGCAACCAGCTTAAGGGCAAAAACGAGTCAGAGTCAGGTTTTCATCACTTCCCTTTTGCTGGGATTCTCTCGTGCCTGCTAGAACTAGAAAAGATTTGATTGTAAAAAGAGCCTTAAATATGAGCCCGACTTTGATGTGAGCTTCTTGAAATACATGCCAGTTTATTTGGGCTTTTATAGCTTGAATACAACATGAAAACAGAAATGGTAAGTGCTTTTAAAAATACAAATGGCTGTTCTAAGAAGTATACAGCTATTAGACATTAATACCTCATTAATCTTTCATGGCTCAAGCTAAATTTCCAACTAAAATTACTAGATTTCTAAGTATGCCAAAACATATATTAACGTTTACAACAATCTGGTTTGTGTAAAGCACTTCTAAATCAGATGTCAGTGCTTTCTGATTTGCTTTAAGCTGCCTTAACGTTGTCTTCGCAGAAAGGATCGCGTTTTCCCTCTGTGAGCTGCAGCAGTGCCATTACTGAAGGTACGTTGCTGAACTCTCGCACTCTATCAGCAAAATTAGGAGATAATTTTTATCCGTGGCTCAGTTCAGAATTATTCTAAACAATCCCATTTTTTGTCATTATGTAATCACGTGTACCACTTAAAAGTTCCTCTTTATACTTCAGGGCATTTTCAGCATACCATGGAAACAAATAACACCATCTAGGGAGGCAAAGAGGCAGCTGGGAACCATAAACATTGTATTCTTATAGTAGTTGAATTACTGACCCGGTTTTCAGCCCTAGGCAAGTCACAGAAGTTTTCACATTTCATTTGTCATTATTAATGGGCTTCGTTTGTCATAAAAAGAGGGAAAAAAATTGTTTTTACTTGCTCTGTGGAATAATTTCAAAGCTCTCCCTGCTCTCTGTGCTGGCTCATGCTTGGTGGTCAAGTACCCACACCAGCATCTCACCAAGTCTTGGCTATCTTGAGAAGAAATGCTTCTGCTATCATATTAGTACTTTGTGCTCTGTTTTTAATCAAAACAAAGATGATTTGAATATTACTTTGAGAGAACGCAGTGTGAGTACCAGCTCATGACTAGATACTTGCTCAGCATGGTGAAAAATTCAGGGCAGGCTCAAAGCCCTACTCTGACAGCTCCAGGTCAGATGTCTCAATCTGTTCACCACAGAAAGAGTTTAAGTGCCAGACTTCTGGCTACCGAGGAATTAATTCGGAAAACATGTAGGAACAGGGTCAGACCACGATCTCCCACACACTTGGGGTAATACCCAAAGCACTGGGCTGCTGGCTGTTCTTGGAAAGGAAAAAAGCCTTCCGACATGCTTAGAAACTGACTCTGAAACAGAAATCTTTGCTCGGTCATTGTTTGAGTACTCAAAACTTTCCATAGAAATGTACAACAACTTGACATTTTCTGATAACTGTTCTCTTTCTACTGAAAAAAAAAAAACAACGAATTGAATAAATGAACTACTTAAGTCTATAATGCGTTCTTTGTCCTTTCCCTTCACCTCACCACTTCGGGATTCAATTATTAGCATCCTCAGTTATTATCTATACAAGAAAGCAAAACTATTCCAAAAAACTTCAGTCAGGATCCCATTGAATTGGAAAATTCTGTTAAGGGGGAACTATTTGTATTTACACGCCCCCAAGCAATGTGAGGGATTATTGCTTTTCTTTCCCACACTGAATAGGTTTAAGGCTGCAATCTCAAGCAGCAGCTACAGTGAGTTCCATGAAAACAGTACTTCAGATATTTCCAAAATCCTCAGCATTGTTTAGTTACATTCACTCAAATCTGGGCAGATAAATCTCCAGAAAACTTCATACATATCATATCATGCACTTAAATATGCAAAGGATGCGCAGATGCTAAATAAACAATATAGCTTTCCTAAGTATAGACTAATATTGCTTGCAATAGTGGCCAAGTTACTTTTATTTTTTCATTTATTTAAGTCTTAGAACTAGGATAAACCAAAAGTAAATGTTTCCTATCTACCCTTTTTATTGAGGTTACTCCTCAGAGTAGACATGTATTAATGCACATAGATGCATGCCCAGCATGTCCCCAGGTGATCTTGTTAACAATTGAACAAGTTACCTGCAAATGGGGCCCTGCCTTTCCTGCCCTTTCTTATATGTATGATTGAGGCCTTGCTTCCCAGCTTGTCTGTGTAGCATGAAAATTAGGTGTCTGATGCTGTTCCCCTTCAACACTTGTCTGCACTCTATGTAAATACGAACTTGCCTACCTAAAATCTTCAGGTCCTATTTGTGGAGGTGACTGTGGAAATTTTCAGGTGTCGGATACGCACACAATCTATCCGAGTAAAGAAAACCAATGGCCATTAGACTCTGCCAGGACTTTGGGTTTGTTGGAAATAGTGATGCTTGGAAATGTTTTCTTTCTGGATTAGGAGGAACAGATGAAACTTTGAAATCCTTAACTCGGTAAAAAAAAAATTCTAAGAACCCTTTCGTTTTTGCTAAATATATTTTCCTATGTATTACAATGGTTGCTCCAGATTAATCACTGAGCCTCTGACAAAGTCTATTCCCTGGGTAATACAAGAGTGCTGCTTTTGTCTGCTCAGTCAAGAGAGAAAACACCCTGGAAGATGTTGTGCTAATTTCATCATTCAATCTCTACTCAGTAGTAAATGTACTTAAAACATTTGTTAAAAGGTAAGGGAATATATGCATGTCGTGCTGTCAAGCTGTATGCCTATTAAATAATGTTTATGAGAGGCCTCAAAATAATATAGAAATATTCAAAACAGCATCAATGAAAAAGCACTATATATATATATAGATATATATAGATATAGATAGATATAAAATGTGTGTGTACCTATGTATTATTAATAATAATGTATTAAAAACTGATTTGGACACTTCCGAAGACATTTTCCTTTCAGGAGTTTTCTGCAGGGAAGAACTTGCACCACAGTCAATGTGGTGACTGAACATCATGAGATGCAAAAGCCCTCTGATTGTCATCAAAACATAGTTTCCCCAGAAGAAAACGGGCTTAGCCAAAATTTATAACCAAAGTCAATTCCTGTGAAGAATTTCATTGTTTTAACTTCTACATCCATTAGTGAGCTTAAGACGGAGCCGCTATGGGCCGGCCTGTTTCATAATGAATTGTGTGATGAAAGGATTAGGAGCAGGGCTGGCCAGCTGCCATGATGTTTTGGCAAGAGCACAATAGAGGAAGACAAAGCCCACAGAGGTAGAAAAGTCTCCATGCACTGACAAGGATGCAGTATTACCAATGTTTGATCCCATAGTGCTCAGAAGTGGCACAGACTTGCAGCAGCCCGTAGCAGCGTGCTCTCCAGCATCCTGGACTTGAATTCACTGAGATGCCGGGCTGCCCCACCAAAAAGAGACAAGAATATCCTACAAGGCCCGTCACCTCTCAGCCTCATCTCACTGAGGCTCAAAACGGAAAGTGTTGGTGAGCTGCATCATAGGCCCCACATCTGGGGACTCTCCTGCAACAAAAACGAGGAAGGGGAAAGAGGCTGTGCTCCTTACTGCTCTTCTGCAGGTTCATTTGGTCAAGCTGTTTGAAGCAGCTTTGTTGTTTTCTTTAGCTTGAGCGTTCAAGTATAGAGCACATCTGAAGTCAATAACAGATGAAAGTGGAAAAACAGAAAAAAAATTGTTTTTCCCTAGCTAGCTGGGTAAGCACCTATTCATAAGCATCAATGTATGCAGTGTGAGAAAATGTCATGCTTTAGGAAGTTCAAACAATGGTTGAGCTCTTTGGGTTTGTTGTTTTTGTTTTTTTTCTTTTTACATTCTGTTCTTGATGGGGTGATTTCACATTTCCACAGTATTTAGCCTTTCAGGTCTCAAATTCAAGCGCTTTATAATTGAACGCTGCACTGTGTGTACTTTTTAGAGAAATACAACATTATTCAAATCATCTTTTTTTCCATTAAAGAGCACATTTAATTTTCAGACTGGGCTTTATTCCTCACGTAGCTAACTTCAGATCAGAGAAGTCTAGCCGCAGTAAAATTACACATCAGCTTCTTTTCTACAACAACATTGCTGTGAGTATAGAAATTGCCCATTTCCACCCTTTTCTTTGGCATGGAGCCACAGTGAGAGAGCAGTTTCTGTGGCCTGTATTTTAAAAATGCCAAGAGTGCATTAAAAAAAAAGCACCCACTTCAGAATAAATATGAATAAGGTCTGAAGAAAGGACCTTCAAATTAACACGTGCAAAGTCTGGTCGCAATCTGAATGTGTTCAAAACACCACACAGCAGATCCAGATGGGCTTTGAAGTACTCTAGGGCCCTTGACATTATTGCAACTGTCATCAGACAAAGACACGATGAATCTCAAAGCAGAGTCTACATAACTTTCCCGGAAGGATGGAAGCAAAGGTAACACTTATTCTGGAAAGCATCAGAAAACATCCAGTGATCTTCCTCCCATGGGTTAGCTCTGGCTGGCGCGCCATTACAGAGAGTAATGCCAACAAAAAAAAAAAAAAAAAAAAAAAGTTTAAATCACTTTTGTTTCTGTAGAACTTATCACTTTTCCTGTATCTCTTCGGGAAAGGTGGGCAATCTTCTTTTGAAGGTCTGGGCCACTCGTATTTATAGAGAACTTGAAAATCTTATGGCAAATTTGATAGTGATGCAGGGGTAGCTGTGCTTCAGAAGATGAGCTTTTTCCCCCTCTGAGTACAATCCTTTTAGCATTGCTAAGAGCCACCTATATTGCACTGCAGAGTCCTTTTGAAAGGCTCACTAGCAAAATGCATGGACCTTGATTCTCCCATCTTGAAGACAAAAATCAAGGCCGGTACACTTCATCTGAAAAGTAGCTGTTAGGTACATGGCCGCTCAACTCATCATAGGAATATCCATGAATAAATGTTTCTTAAAAGGAACCAAAGATGTGCCAGTCACTGCCCGGTGCTCTGGTTTGAACCTTTTTTCCAGCTAACCAGTAAGTGTGGTTCTTCTTTACTCTCTGACTGTTCAGTATTATTTAAACATTGTACCTTCACAAATTCGAGTATATTCTCTGGTTTTCCCTTTGCTGGAAGGCACGTACAGTGCTGTCAGATTGACTGATTGCCTTCACTATTCTACAGACCCAATAAAACTATTAGCAAAAATGAGAGATGCACCAAATATTACCTGTAAGTCCTCTCTCAGTTCTGTTCTGTGATAAATCACTGCTCGTCAGCTTTGAGACTTCATTTCAAAAGGATTTTACAAAGACCACGTATTTCAAAAGATGTGACTGTCAAACAAAAGGAGGAACATATAGATCCTTAGGATTACGTGAAGGGCTGGATCTTTTGGGAAGTGGAATACATCTGGAAGAATTACTGACCTAAGAGACTATGCAAGGGCAATTAATTCCAGGCTTGGAGCCTGAAAACCTTCACTTCTAACCCCAGGACTTATTTATACCTTGAGCAAAAGTCTGGAATGATTCCTGTTGGTAATTTATTAGTGCTAACAAACTAACCAGGATCAACTCATTGTGCATTATATCCTCCAGAGAAACTGTAAGGTTAATTTAAATAGGGCATCCTCAGTGCTAGGAAAAGTTGTGTTTCTATTCTGTTATCAGTAATATAAAGCTAGGAACTAAAGCGCTGAACAGTCTTTAAGACTCAAAGCCTCCTGAGTACCCGTAATGCTATAATACGATAGGAAGTACAGCAATAATAACAGAGTAGCAAAGTCTTTAGCAAACAAGAACAAGCCCAAATGCAGCAGCAGCAATAGATACAGAAAAGAAAGGGAAAAAAAAATAGAAAGAAAAAAAAAAAAAAGCTGCTTACCTTTGGAAGGCCTGAGATACACAGAAAGCTCCAGTCAGACCCCCTCACCTCCCCTGCCAAACCTGAAATGAAATGTGGGAGGGGGTGGATCCTGGCTCCATCCCTTCCAGTCACTCAGGGGCATTGCATACACCTGAGCTCCCTTGGGCTGGCCCTGCCCTCTCACCAGGTTCTCAATCACTGGTTCAAGCTGGGACTTAGCATTTCCAGTACAGTACTATAGAGACCTGGGCTCCCAGACACCTCATAACTCTGTGCTTTGGAGACCATTTCCTTTTTCTTCTGGGATGATTGAATCATTTAAAACAGCAGAAGAGAGAATAATGAATAACAATGCAGGACTAATCGAGGCTTATCCACAGTGTTATCTTGGAAATAGTAATGGAAAAAAGCCATTCCTCAAATATTAGCAGTAACAGCTTCCACTCAGGGGAATGCTGGGAAAGGCAGACCAGTGCATAATAAAGTTAAGCTCTGGGAAACAACTCTGCTGAAACAGACCTGGGGGTGTTGGTAGAAAGCAATCTGAGCAGCAGCAGCAGCAGCAGCAGCAGCAGCTGCCTAGGTTGTATTAACAGAAGAACTTGTTAGCACTTATCTAGAATATTACATCCAATTCTGGCTCCTCCAGTGCAGGAAAGACAGCTATAAACTGGCACAAGGTTAGCAGAGGTCACCGAGGTGTTTGGGGCTGGAGCACTTGCCCTATAAAGAGATGCTGGAAGAACTGGTGCGGCTCTGCCTGGTGGAGAAAAGTCTTCAGGGGACCTTGTAGCAGCAGTACCTATGAGGAGGTCAGCCTGTGGTCCAGTTTGTGGTCTACAATAGACACTGTTCTGAGCAGAAGGTTGGATTTCAGCCCTCCAGAGGTTCATTCCAAGCTGCATTAACCTATGATTCTTTGTTCCTATTTCTCTCCAAATTCTTTGTTGCGTCCTTTCTTTTTGTCTCCCATTTTTATACCTACATGTTTTTCTTTTTTTTTTTTGTATTCTGTTCTTTTCCCTGTCCTAAATTCATAGAACCATTTGAGTTGGAAGGGATCTTTAGATGTCATCTGGTCCAACTCCCTTGCACTGAACAGAGACACCAACAGCTCCATCAGTGCTCAGAGCCCCTCCAGCCTGACCTCGGATGACTGCAGGGATGGGGCACCACCACCTCTGGGCAACCCGTGCAACTGCCTCATCATTTTTCATTTATTTTTTTCCACTTCTAATCCCCAGCATATTGTTTAGTTTCCTAAAAACTTACTGTTTAGAGATTGTTAGGTCTTATCCTCCCCCATTTTACCTCCCTTCTTCATCCTTTGCTGGTCATTTTTCTTTCAAGCAATGTGAGCCACTGATCTTTAAACAAAACTGAAAAATAAAACATCAGGTTTCCTAGTTCTATTTTCCTTGCTTAATTTCTAATGCCATTTCAGATTTAATAATATTGTCCATTTAAATACAGCTTGCTGTGTTGAAAGAACAATAAGTTGACTCATACTTGAGTCATTTCTGTCTGCAGCAGGAATCTGTTTTATTAAAGGACTGTAGAACACGTTCAGATGTTCATCAATAAAAAGATATGTTTAGCACTTACTGTAATCAGAGCAAATCGATAGAATGCTGGGTCAGCTCAGATCCAGCTGTGCATCAGCATTCACAAATGAGCACCGATAATGGAGCTGTCTTAGCCAGGGAAAGCATCCATCAGACTGGATGTTACCCTACTGGATAACTGGATAAAATGAATTTGTGCAGCCTCACACTCATCTTATGTTTCAACATTAAGTGAGACTCCAAACTCATGGAGTGCACTGAGTTCTGGTAGAGAATTGATCTTAAAAAAAACACCGTGGCACTGAGGGGCTCCAGCCAGCCAGCACTGCACACAAGAGCTGATGTCACATCACATTCCTTCTCTTGCTCCTTGGCTCCAGAGGGCATTGATGTCTTACTTTACCTTATGTTGAAGGTCTGCCTCTCGCTTCTGAGCGGGCTGCAAACCACGAGAACATTTCTGAGAGGTGCACAGCAATTTGAAACACACTTTTTACTAAGTTGATTCAGTTTGCTGCATGTGTCTAAGGCCTGTTAGATTATTTGAAAACTATGGTAAATCATTCCTCTGGCATGTATCTTTTTCATCACTGTTGTGTCTAGAGCTTTCTTTCCGTCTCTAACCTTGTAACAGGAGACATTCAGAAGAACAGAGCCATCCCTCGCTGCATTTAGCTGAGCCAAGATTTGGCTCCTGGGGATAGTATAATGCAGAAACGAGCAGGAAGAGAACATCATCTGCCAGCACATTAATGTTCCAAATTATGCACATCCTTCTTCATAGAAATGGTTTCATTAATTCCAAGTCAGATAATATTGATTCTCAATGTGACACGAAGTTAGGTGATCACAATAACCTTAACCTGCTTTGCAAAGGGATCCAAACAGCTGCTGAGGAAGGGAACGTAAACTCTCAACAAGTGTTTTTCACAGTTACCCTAACGAGCAGAATAGTATCCTAATTATTCTAATGAGTAGAATCATAATTTTTCTGGAGCCAAGAAAATTTTACATGCACACACAGTTTAAACATGTCCTGTCTAAAAACAGACAAGGAAAAATGTGGTTTCATTTCCAATTATTGTAAGTTGCATTATTATCACGTAAGAAGCTCTGAGCTCATTGCTTGTTAGAGTACAAAATAACACACCACTGCATTTCAGGAAGGAAATGGAAGGTTTTCCATAGTTTTCCAATAGGAGCAAAGCTTTTAGAACAAAATTTATAATTCTTCTAGCAATTGCACCTCTGTACAAAACCTAAAACAAAGATAAGTTCAGCTAAGGGATTCTCTTAATATTCATTTATGGTTTACTTTATATATTATAAGCGTTATATAACTTCCACGTGTCCCATTGACCATATTTATTGATAGATTCAGTTCTCCAACAACAAATGCCATACTTTTTACCATCTTCAGTTATACAATGCATAACTGCATTGTGTTTCTTTCAGTGTGACAAGACTCTTCTGTCATAGAATGATTAAGGTTGGAAAAGACCCCTAAGGTCCCCAGTCCAATCCCAGCCCATCCCACTGTGCCCATAACCACATCTCTCAGTGCCACATCTCCACAGTTCTCAAAAACCTCCAAACATCTCCTAATACTCAATCTGAACCTCCCCTGGTGCAACTTGAGGCCACTACCTCTGACCTTAAGAGCACACTGTGTATTTGTGAGATATACACCAAGGCTATATAGACTCTATGATGTAGGTGTTTTTCAATCCAGTAGAAAGAAGTCCTTGCACAGTCCCAAGGTGAGGAAAAAGTGAAATGGATATGAGCTGAAAAATAAAATTCATGAGTCACGTCAGGGAAAAAAAAAAGAAACTAGTTAAGTGTCTTGTGGGTCAGACAAGTAAGTGAGTCGAGCTCTCCAGAGGAACATAGAAATCAAAGGAGAAAGGAACTGCAATGGAGTATCAATACTGTGATTAGACGCAAAAAGCCAGAGACTGAATAATCTGATTTCTCCTGCATAAGTCAAAGTCTTGCAGTACCAGATCCCCCGACTCAAGCAATCTGAGTCATACTTGGAGTTTCAATACATTTTCTGTTGTGACAATCCTTTCGTTTTCCCCCATATAAATCTGCATCACTTCATCATGAGGGATGCACTCAGTATGACAAGATTTTCTGCATCAGCGTTCTTTTTCAGCTCTTGTTGCTGTTCACCTGCCTGTCAAGCCTGCACCACATCCATAGCTGCTACCCACTGCATATTCAAAGCAAGAACACACACACATACAAACAACAGGCAAAAATGCCTTCTGTAAATGACAAAAATTCCCATTAATTTTCATTAACTAACATCACTAACAAAGCACATTGCTGGAAGTCCTCTCAGCAAACACATCCCTTCTGTCACACAAGAGAGGACCAGGGGGTGACTGGGAGCACTGGGCTGCCCTTGCTGCCTCTCTGGCCCTGTTTGTGGCTGTCCCAACACCTTCTCCAAGACAAAGCCTGAACACTGTTCCCTCCTAAGTCTGGTTCTGCTGGGAAGATGGGTGAGCCTGCATATTCAGGTCTAACTCCATCTTGGCTTTTAACAGCTTTCTGTTAAACCTTGTTATCCACCTTCCCTCTGCAGACAACAGGAAAACAAGAAGCTTTTCCATACCTCTTACATACCATGCTTTCTGGTTTAGGACAGATCACTTTCTGCATGTTCTCCCCATTACTGACTAACGTAAAGAACTGAAGAACCAGCATTGACTCATTTGCTGTCTTTAACCTCTAAAATGAGATAGAAACGGTTCTACTCCTGAAGTGGCATGAGTCTACAGTGTCTGCAGATTGCCAGGTGCTCCAGGCAGAGAGGTGCTCCTTGATATTTTCCACTGTAGTCATGAAATACTCTCCTTATTTGTGTTGATTGATATCCCAGGGACTTCAGATATCACGCACAGCCATGGAGAAGCTGTCTGCAAAGAGCCTAGATAATTTTGAAATAACTTACAATAAGGCACAGAAAGACTGCTGCAGATGCAACTGTTATTATAGTGCAGCTCACTCCTCCAGCCTGGAGGGAGAGAAAACATACCAAATATATCTATGCATTTGGTGGCATGTTGAATGTTATACTGAATACTTAGGAAAACAACAACTCACACTGTAGCTACTGCAGTGAACATTCAAAGGAGAAAATAATAAAAAAAAAGTCAAACCAGTGAGTTACAAATTATATGTGATTTAGAAGGGGGGTGGTGCAATTGTGTTAACACACACAATGTAGTGTGGCTGAATATTTCTGCTTACCAGCTCTGTGCCCTCTAATTTGCATCTCCTCCTCCTTGTATGGGCCTGAGGTTCTTGGTACAAGTTCTTAACTTCAAAACTTCAGTGGCTCCGTGTGCAAACCCTGAGCAATGTCCCAGGGCTGTTCAAAGAGGTCAGCTCAGGTCCAGGATGCCAAGCAGATATGCTGGTGTAGTACTGCATCTCATCTAACCAACAGAATTAGTGAAATAGTGTTGAAATAGTGTCGCTCAGCACAGCATTAGCACAGTGACATTACCTCCCAGTTCCACAGCCATATCGTATAAAGACGGATGGGGAACCTCTGCCTAAACACGGAGATGTAAATATCTAAAAGAGCTTGTTTAGCATGAGTAGATTTCTATATTCTGAGATGAGTAACTTCAAATTAGACCATTAAAATGATCCATATTTATTCAAAATATATCCCTCTGTAGGCATGACCCATGAAGGATTTCTGCATTTGTTATACTCTTGATTACCTCTACCATTCTCTGTCTCTTTTTATGAATATGTCCAATTTTCCCTGAAATAAAAAATTGCTCATCATTTACTAACCTAATATATAGCCGGTAATTGGTGCCCTTGCAGAGGCTTTGGGAAACATGGAAGCATTTGAATTTACCTGTTCTTAAATGTGCAATTTGCTGCCATTAACGAAACACAGCGGTGTGCCATGGTGCTATTAGCATATTATGCATTAGCTAAGGAAAAGGCTCCATAACATAAATGTGGCAAGAGAAATGCCACAGGCAGTGAGGGCACAGTCAATGCCTGAGGAGACATTGGCACACTCAGAATAGGGCTGGGACATAATTGTGCCAAAATAAACTTGTCTGGCTTTTATCCTGCTAAATACTATTATTATAGTATTAATAACGGGGGAATAATTAATAAATTATTAAATATTAATAGCATTATTAGTGCATTCATGGGCATTACACAACACACACCACATTCATGTAAATATTACATTGCATTAACTAAAGCATTCTTATTTGAAACTGCACACTTCTACAGCCAGCTCGCAGCGCAGCATCCTCCTTTTAGTGCAGAACAGCAAACATTAATAAAGTGTGCATTCAACTGAAAAATCCCAGATGCTTTAATATTAATTTCAAAAGTAAAAATCTATATTTATTTTCCATCTCAACTGTAAAAATAAAATATTTCCAATCATGCAGAGCAAGAACTAATCTCCTGTGACTTGATATATCCTCCGATTCTTACTGGGATAGGTACAATAAAGAGCACTGAATAATGCTTCAAGAAATAAACTGCAATATATTTTTCACTCTCCTGGCCCTTCTTGTCCCCTCCTTCTGCCACTTAATTGAGGTCATAGTGACATGGCTCCAGGAGTGGCCTAATAGATCAGTAGGCCTCCCGTGCTCCTACACTTACAGCTACTCAGCATCTGTCCCCGGTGGGGTCAGAAAGTATCCAGGAGAGAGAATAAGTGGGAGTAGGTGCAGGTGGCGCATCCACACTTTCAAGTGCCCTCCTGTGTTTCTACAGCCCATAATTTTCCTCTCAAGTTCATCCTGGCTGCCTTGTTGGCATTTTAGTAATAACTCAAACCAATTTTGTTTCCTTATCTGTAAGATTGAGTTCAAGCTGAACAGATCTCAAGTTTCCTTCTCAGTTTCTGTGGAGTGCTTAATGTATGTGGATCAAAACATGGAGCAATTTGGTGGCTATTTTAGAAGTGTTTACTCACCTCAGTTATGATGCTATGGAACCTACAGGGGGAAAAAAAAAAGAAAAAAAAAAGGAGAAACAGAAATAAATGAAATATCAGGGAGAGACTGGGGATGAGAAAAACCCTGAAATTTAAGCAGAGGTGCAGAAGGTGTTCAGTCCTGCAATGTTTTTCTCCCACAGAATTCTGACATTGTCAATCTCAGCCTCAACCCAGCACTCTAGCAACGATTCCCCTTTTGGTGCCAACAATAGATCAAGATCTAATTCACATTATTCTGACATTCTTAAAAAGCAAAGGAATCTTTTCCAGCTGACTCCCTAAGGAAGGCAGAAGCAGGTCAAAGGAGCACACTTGCAGCTCCCCAAGCCAATCAAACCCAGCGGTGTGCTGAGCAAAATGCTTCCGTGCAACGCTAGAATCAATCAGTAGATTCTTTTTAATGGAGATAGTTTATGTGAGAGACAATTTCAGCAGGTCTGAAAGGTATCACAGGAAAAGTGTTTCTGTCCTTTAGCATAGTTCTTGTGGTATGCCTGATGCTGCTAACAATTTAAATGAATGCTCAGTCGTAAAGCAAAAAAAATCCTTTAGCTCCACACGTCAGATGCTGCAGTGGGACTGGACCTTTGTTCCTTACCTCCTGCTGCTATTTTTTGAGGACAACTGTTGCTTATTGCAACATTTTTCTTTAACTTCCGAAGTTATTGGACTACTACTAATCCAGAAGTTAAAGCAGGAAAGAGTAAATCAGAGACACTGTTTAAAACAATAAGACACTTAACTGTGATGCCTTCTGGCATAGAATCACAGAATCATTAGGGATGGAAAAGGCCCCTAAGATCCCCAAATCCAACCCCAGGCCACCCCACCATGCCCACTGCCCACGTCCTCCAGTGCCACATCTCCACAGTTCTGGAACACCCCCAGGGATGGTGATCCCCCCACCTCCTTGGGCAGCTGTGACACTGCATCACTGCTCTTTGAGAGAAAGAATTTTTCCTAATATCCAAACTGAACCTCCCCTAGTTCAACTTGAGGCCATCACCTCAACAAAGAATGAAGAATTAATCAGGAGTTAAATACTCTACTATGACGCACTCGTGGTCCCTGTAGATCAGAAAGTACATTTACAGAATAGTTTTCATTCAAGAAGAAGCAATTTATGAGCATCCAAGTAACTTTCATTCTAGAGGCATTAAATACATCTTTGGAGTAATATGATCTTCAGAAAGATCCCTGACCTGATCCCCAAATGAGATTCTCTAATCTCTATCTCTAAGGAGATTCTCTAATCTCCTATCAGCCCTTTTTCCAACCCTCGCTGCAAATTTCATGTGCACTTTGACACAATGCTCCCTTATAAAAGCTGTAAAACATTGTATTGTGAGAAGAACGATTAAAGCCCTGTGAGATGTGTCAGATTTCAGAAGAAAAAAATATATATACTCCTTAAAAATAGGCTGAAACTGTATAGATTGTCATATAGATGTCATTCCATAGGAATGACTACAAAGACAGGACGACTTTGCTAATCACAATTTCCAAGTACTTACTGCTGCAGAAGACAGAATAAAAATCAGCAGAGATATGAAAGATAAAATCATGTCAGATTTTCTTTTTGCGCTCGTGGATAACAGGATGTAAGTATGAACACAATTTTTTTGTGCCTGGTTTCCCACCACCTGACAAATACCAGCGTCTCACAGCAAGCTTCTCATCCTATATTTCACATCCCCATCTCTCTGAATCCCACATCTTTCATTCTGTAAATGTATCTGCTACAGGAGGTAATACAAGTAGCCAAAACCTCTTTTCTTACCCTATAATCTAATGCACTTAGTGAGCCAATGAATATGTGTGAAAGGAGGGGCTTTCTGGCTTAGGGACTCCTCACAGGGGAACAGCTGTTACAACAGCAAACCCTCAACCGAAGCCAGGCAAACACTCATCTCTCCGTGGTTTTGTGCATCTAGGTCTGGCAAGACAACTCCTCTCTCCCTCACCCTGCAAAAAGTGAGTAAACTGGCACAGAGGGACTTAAAGAAGGCTGGATATCAGCTGTGGGACATTTCAGCAGGTCCAGTAATGGCCTGGATCAGCAATTCCTCCTGGCTTAATCACCTTGCTCTGCAGGAACATTTCAGGAGGTACTTAAACAGCACTGAGGATTACTTAGCCTTCCTATGTGGGCCCAAACGCAGCCATCTGTTCCTGCCCATGGCTCTGGTGTACTCTGTGATCTTCGTTGTTGGGGTGATCGGTAACTTCCTAGTTTGCCTGGTGATCATTACTCACCGGAACATGAAGACCCCAACCAACTACTACCTCTTCAGCCTCGCCGTGTCAGACCTGCTTGTGCTACTTTTTGGGATGCCTCTGGAAGTCTACGAGATGTGGAGCAACTACCCCTTCTTGTTCGGCCCCATCGGCTGCTATTTCAAGACAGCTCTCTTTGAAACGGTGTGCTTTGCCTCCATCCTCAGCGTCACCACAGTCAGCGTGGAGAGATACTTTGCCATCCTCCACCCCTTCCGTGCCAAGCTGGAAAGCACTCGCAAGCGTGCCCTGAGGACCATCGTGGTGCTCTGGGTCCTCTCCATCCTCTTTGCCCTCCCCAACACGGGCACCCATGGTATCATGCTGCAGTATTTCCCCAATGGCACCCTGGTCCCCGGCTCTGCCACCTGCACTGTAGTCGTGCCCATGTGGATCTACAACTGGATTGTCCAGATTACTTCCTTCCTCTTCTATGTGCTGCCTATGGGGGTCATAAGTGTGCTGTACTATCTGATGGGGCTAAGAGTAAGTCCTGCTCAAGTGCTCAGTGTTTCTGTAACTCATTCTTGTGTGTTTGTGTCTGTGATTTCAACATTTTCTTGCCCATCTGTCTTGCCAAAAATATATATGTATAAATATGTATCCATTTGAAACCCCTGGAATCACCCCTTCTTTGCTGAAATCCTATTCTGAAAAGAATGCAGCTATGCTTTGGAATCATATAGCCCAATCTTTTTTAAAAAAGAACCTATTGCTTCTCACATCTGAATGTTATTTAAACATCCCATTGTGTAGATTGATGATTCCAGCCTCTCAGAGATTTACACCTCTGTGACAGGGACTAGAAAGAAATAAAACAGAAGGAAAATGTGAAAAGAATGAAAAGGAGTGGGCTGGTGATAGAATCCTGTGTATGGTTTGTTTTCCCTCTTCTTTCAACTGTGGAATTTCCATTACACCACTTTATTTTTTTCCTTCCCTGGAGAGGATGTTAATATTCAGTTGTTAAAACTCACAAAGCTGTCACAAACTGAAATGCTGCCTTGCTGCTGCAGCCAGCAATTTCAGCAGTCTTCTCTTTGGATAACTATAGCACAATTTCACCACTGATTAAGGCTACCTTAGAGCTCACATCTGGGATCTTTTCAGAAAGTGAGACTAGTTTTGCCAATTGTCATTATTTAAACAGAAGGAGAAAATAGTCAGCATCACAGCATTATTAACCTGTGTAGCCCAGTGTTGTTAATCACAGAAAGTCTGTGGTTTTTTTTCTTCTCTTATGTTACATACATTTCAGAAAGATGAATCCTATCTCACTGCACTGAATATAATTTAGAGTTTAAAATGCTGTGTCTGATCACAAAGAAAGAAAGGAATGCAACGTGCTTGTAAAGACTGATTAACTTATCAAATAACATGCAAGAAATGTAACCAAATCGGTGCTAGTTCATACACCATTTTATTGTTGTGGCTGGTATTTATTACTCTCTGGCACTACAGAAAAGCAATTTTTCCCTAACCAGGAAAAGCCACAGGGATTATCTACCAGAAATCTATACGCGCAGAAGATCTTTGAAGCAACTACATTTCAGTGGCTGCTGTGAAATCTTTGCATAGTTTCACAGTTCCTAACCTCATCCTAGAAGAGAAGCCGGGTGCCAAACAAAGGCTGCTACCCAGGGGTATCTGTTTATTGACAGATTTGTTCAAGCTGTCTTTCCTAAGGGCTGCAATATTTATTGTATATGCCTTTGCTTTCCTGTATATCAAATTGCTATTTCCAAATTTTAACAACACGTGCCCCTGGTTTGTCTGCACTGCATTCCAACTTGTGCTGGGCAAAGGTTTCATCGTTATGTTCAACAGAAATGACAGGGGAATGGTGTGTGTATGATTTCCAAGAGAAGACTTTTTTTCTCTACTCACAGCTGATGAAAACCTTGAAGCTTCAGCAACACTACAGAATCTCCTGAGTGCCATACATTGCTCACAGAGAGCAGTGGAAAAGTTCAGAGTTGATCCGAAGGTTGAACAACAACTCCAATTCAGCAAACAGCTCCAGTTCAGCAGGCAGAGGCATCACTTCTAGCTGACTTTGTGGAAGGGGCATCTTCTTGATATCGTTTCTCCTTCAAGTTTTGTCAAAGCTCCTGAGTTTGTGCCTCAGGATAAAACAGAGAAGGAAGCATGTGTGACACGTTAGGCAGTTGTGAAAGGTTACCCTGTCATGTGGTCAATGACTTAATTCTTAATTTCATTACTTTTAAAAATAAATATGTATATATTTGTCTTTCTCACAAGGTAATTCATGACCAGCAAAGACTTCAGATTACTTCATCACTATTGCTTCATGATCAACCTGGATTTAATTTTACAACTTTCTGGTTTAATACTACAGCGTAAGAGTCAATAGATAGTTCCAGCACTTGAGGTAGTAAGGATTTTTGATATTCAATGCGGAGTGCAGAGACTTGATTACCCACCTACCTGGGACACCTACAGAGGGGAAATAGATGACCAGATGTGACCAGACTGACCACATCTAAAGAAAATTCTTATAGGAGTCCAACACTTCTCTTGTTGTCACATTGCACTCATTTTAACTGTCTTGGCATCAAGGCAACTTATTCCTGCCACTGTGGAGCTTTTCTTGATTTTCTCATCAAAACCTGTTCTGTCCCTCAAACACCCTGCTGATAAAACCAGAACCAGATCTGTGCAGAGCCTGTCCCCCTTTACATGGAGTTATGCAAGCCCTGTCCCCACTAATACATTTCCCTTTGCAACGAGGTGAGCTGAGAACACACGGCAGCAATGGCAGTTGAGCAGCTGGGTCCCAACAGCACTGACAAATCTCTCAGGTTGGCAGGACTGCATGCCCTAGTAGAAGGCAGGTACCTTCTAAACACCACATTTTTAATCATCTGGAGTGAACATTTGATCACTGTGTGATTAACTTGCAGGAAACTTACTGGAAAATGTTGTCCTGCTTTTACTGAATGGCTTCATCATGTTTGTCCGGGGATAGGTGAGGCCCTAATTTCACTCTGCCTGGAGACTTCCAACATGAAATGCTGTAGCTAATAAAGACGTCAAAGTGGAAATCCAATTTTCAACTTCTTGCTCCACACACTTTTAAGTCTCTTGCAGCAACTGGGTAACATCCATCTCCAGGCGACTCTATATAGCCTCGTATATCCACAGTGATGTAAAAGTGACCACCACCTTGGTAGTGCTTCTATTACACCATTGGCATGAACTCAGGCTTTGCCATGAACTCATTTCTTTTTTTCCTTTCTCATGACTCACTGTTCTACTAAATTGCAACTGCTGAGCTGTTCTTACCAGTTACACCCCCATATATTACCACTGGAGGCTAAAGAGGAGCCTTAAAGCATAATCAAAATGACAAGAGGAGGGTGAAAAATAAAGATACATGTGCTTCTGTTTCATTACCACATCAGAGCACTGTATTCTACCAGGCTTTGGAATATTCCTGGGATAAATTACTGCTGAGGCAGAAAACCACTGAAGGGAAGCTAGGGATTTTAATCAATCTGAACAGACATTTATCACCAGATGTGTTACAAATCAGCTGATCCTATTCTTAAGCAACAGCAGATAGGACTTATAGTGACAAAAGGGAATAATGTAAAATGTGGGAAACTATAATTGAATATGATTCAATTTCCATGTGTTTCTCTTTTATTGGTTTTACTAATAAAGTATTGGCAGAAGGTCTCTTTGATTGGTGTTACAACAACATAACAGATAAATACTGTCAATCAAACACCAGGAAACAAAATCACTGCACAAAAAGGATAAGCAAATGGCACAACTGATGTGTTTTCAAGCTCAAACTGATCTTTATCTTATCCCTCATTCCTGATATTCTTCCCCATGTAATTTAAAGTTCCGTTTCCAGTCTCTGTTAAAAAAAGCACTGCTCTGAAGATGTACTATAATCAGCAGCCCTCTCTGCAAGAAGCTGGGTGCAATTATGCAGTCTCCATAGATGATTTCTTTTATAATCAAAGCAAAAACGTGTTTTCGTCCTGATTATCTAGCTGTTGTTTTTCATCTCCGAAGTATCAGTGCTTTCACCATAAGCGTGTGGGGGGAGAAGCATTTGAGGGGGATAAATTGCTGTGCTTTGTGTCCATTCTTTTAGAAAACTGACAAACAACAACAACAACAAACAACCAAACAAAACCAAAGAAAACCAAGCAAAAGTATAAATCCTTGTAATTGAGTAGTGGGTGCTTGGATCTGTGCTGATCGCGTGCGCTGGCTGCCTGCTACAGAGTATATATGGATCTTTTTCATCAGATGGATGGAATACCAATTAGTCCAGACACTCAGGGCATGAAACAAACTCCTTTGAATCGAACACATTTTTTTCCAGTGATTACAGCTGTGTTTCACTAAGACCTCTTTGGGCATTTTTTTTGGATCATTGCTTTGTGCTTAATTGTGGGGAACTCTTTTAGGAAAACAAACAAAGAATATTTTGCTAGAAGAGAAAATAATGCTGAAATTGAACAGGCTGTGAACCAAATATTGACTCATTGAGAAAGGAATGTGGAACCGCAATACCAATTTGCTGTTAATACATTCTCAGATATACAAAATCTGCACTTCGTTTGGAACCTGAGGCTTCAACCTTCAGCGTTGACTAAAACTGAAACTTCAGTGCGATTTCTTTCAAGGAGCCCTGGGTTGTCTCAAATTTTGCCCTCTTAAACTCAAACTACAGCTATAAAATACCAAAAGCACTGTGGGGCTGTCATCTCCTATCTAACCCTTCTTGTGCCTCCCTCCCTTTGCCAGCTGAAAGGAGACAGATCTTTGGAAGCAGAGGAAATATCCGTGAATGTTCAGAGGCCATCCAGAAAATCAGTCACCAAGATGTTGTGTAAGTAGTGGGTCCTTCTGCCTTTTGTTTAGCATAGGCAAATGCGTGCATGTTCACTTCAAACAGCTGAGGAATGTATACATAAAAAGCTTTTTGGAGTTTTAGTGAAATATTCAGTGACCAGGTCCTGAAATGAAAGCTAGCAAGCAATAGGCTTGAGACTGGCACGTTATGGTTAATGATCAAAAGACTCCTAATGAAATTTTCCTCTTTCTCAAAGTGAAAATAAACACTTAGACCTTCACAAGGAAAAGGTGAACTCATACACTGGAAGGCACTCTGGACAACTGGTGTTTCAACAACCCTGAAGCACTATGAATACTTCTTAATTAAGGGCTATGTTTAAGGCAGAGTTCACCTTGCTACTGAGATGATGTTTATGCAGGGAACGTAAATCAGCTTCAACACTTCATGCTCCATTTTTCTCTTAGGCAGCTTAAGTCACCTTCTAGGACTAAGAGCTTCTAGGATTCCAAAACCAGCTTATTTTTCTGTGCCCACAGTTGTGCCCACAGATATTCACAGTACCCACCTGGAACAGGTTTGCAAGAATCCTTATTGGAGTCAGCAGAGGCCAAGTTCTGCATGGAGAACACGTTCTCATTTATCCTGAATCTTTCATCCAACTTTCTCAACTAGCTTTGCTCTGCACTGGCAATTGAACCATGTCCTTGCATAACCAGCTAACTTTTCTTCTCCTCTTTCTCCATGGCAGTTGTACTTGTGATGGTTTTTGCTGTCTGCTGGGCTCCATTCCATATAGATCGCCTTTTCTTCAGCTTTGTTGTGGAATGGACTGAGCCTCTGGCTAATATATTCAATTTAATTCACGTGGTGTCAGGTAAAGCTTTCTTCTTCCATTTCCATAGGTGCTGGCAAAAAAACAGAACACAGTATTTGTGTTTCACTTGAAGTGTGTAGTAATTTATTGTTATATAACATGAGGCTTGCATGAAAAAGCTTCTTGGATTTGATAGACAGTGACGAGACTTGTGCCTTAAATAAAAACGGCTGGCAAGTTTCTGCAGCATTCAGGATGTTGTCCAGTACAGTTGTCTGAATATTTGCAAAAAATAAGACAAAAAAAAAAAAAAGAAGGAAAAAAAAAAAAGAAAAAGGATATTATGCATCATTACCAGCTGTTTTTCCATCTTGGAAACATTCAGAAATGAATGTTTTTGTCATTCCACTGCTTCTAATGAATACACAGCAGCAGGCATCATCCTGCAGGAAACCTTACCGAATGGCAGGACAGCAGACTTACCTCCTGCCCAGAGCTGAGTGATACAACCAAACATTTATGGCCCAACAAACCATAAAATGACAGCTTTTTCAAGGAGGACGCTTCTTTTCAGTATGCCATGGGAAAACGCTGAATGTGGCCATTATGCAGCTCAGACAGATTCAGTCTCACACAATCGTCCCGGGGGTGCTGAGAGAAATTAGCTCCCCTTGTCTGGAAGTTATCTCATGGCAGCTGTGATGGGGCACCAGCTGTGCAGATCCCACTGTGGGGACGAGGGCTGTGCTGCAGGCAGGTCGGGACAGCTTGAGAGAGCTGGTTCTTGAACAGCTGGAGATGGAGAGCTCTAGCTAATAATATCTGCCACTTTCCTTTCTCCTCTTGCTTACTTCCACCCGTGAATGAGGTCTCTCTATCTCCTTTCCCCCTAGGTGTTTTCTTCTACCTGAGCTCTGCTGTGAACCCCATCATCTACAACCTGCTGTCCCAGCGCTTCAGGATGGCGTTCCTCAGCGTCGTCTCCCCTGGCTGCAAGCACTGGGCCCCTAAGCATGCTGCCAGCAAGACTCCTGCCCAGCAGAGCATCTTCGTGGTCGAAGACCACAATCTCGTGGACTCTGCAGAAGACACGAGTGTGCCTGGCACCAACAGGACATCTGTCAGCAGTTCTCAGCTTTCCACTGGACTGTGATTTGCCATGGTGTGATGCATCCGAGGGAGGGAAGCTGAAGAAAATGACTGTGGGAAGTAGAAAGGGAAGACAGCCTCCTGGAAGACTGATTTCAGCAAGAAGAGCTTGCAGACTGCCTTGTTGAGTGAATGTATGAGGAGGCTGTCATTAGCAGGTTATTAATCATAGAACCATAGAATAGTTTGGGTCAGAAGGGACGTATTTTATTACCCTCAAGATAACTGGAGGGCTGGAAATCTCAGCTTCCTGGATGCAAACTCTGCAGCAAAGATTTACACTGCAAAACTACACACCCCCAGTGCTACCAGCACAGGCCAAATCTTACACAAGAGCCTTTTTGTGCACCAGCCTGAAGGTCAGCTCTTACTCAGCTTAAAATGGGGCAACTTTCTGGACAAGCTGCACCTGCCCTCATCTGGCTTAAGGAAGCTGCTCTCATTTATCTCTCCTGTAGCCTTGAGATGCAGCTGTTGCAAGTCTCTCTTGGCAATATGATCAAATGTATATGAATGAGCCCTGGGCTGGGCTGATAAGCATCAGGAACCAGCATCCAGAAACTGCTATTTCTGGACCAAAGGAAAGAGGAACCAAAAATTACGTAAAGCAAACTTTTGCTTTCTGAACTAGGTAAATATTGTGTGTGTGACTGATCCCTCAAATCACTTTGCCAAAAACTACCCTAACGTGGGTTATTTCTAAAAAGCGTGGAAGTTGCTGCTGTACCTCCTCACACCATGGTTGGCAATAGTCACACAGTGCTGAAATAGTACATGCATGCCACAAATCTGCCTGCATTACCTGTGAAAATGACCACTCCTGGAGGCAATGTTCCCTCATCTGAAATGGGGATACTGGAGGGTATCTCAAAAGTCTGCAGCCTTCACAGGTTAGTTCTGTGCATCAGACATTTATTTTTGTCCATCTGACTGAGTTGAGTCTGACTGTGTGCAGGTGGGCTATGGTTGGTCCCTGCTATACCCCATGCCCTGCAGTTTGCAGCAGCTTCTTATCCTTATGTGTTGCCTCTGCCAGAGGAGCCCCGTGGCTGTGCTTCAGCAAACCTTACATCTGCCCATGGTGGACTGTAGAGGTCAGAGATCAATGAAGGCTCAGCAACCACCAGGGAACAGCCTGAAAAGCACAAGAATAGGGCTAACCTGCAGGATCATAGAAGTTGATATAAAGACAATAAATTTAAAAAAAAAAAAAAAGGAGTATTTTGCAATGGTTTTACATCTACTGAATTCAGGTTTTGCCACAAAGCACAATATAAGGTCTAGGAAACTCTTCTGCACCCCAATAATGCAAAAAGATCCTGAAGGCAGCACACTTCCATCCAACTTGATGACCTCATGAGCTCTGCTGGATGTGAGATGAGGACCCAAAGGAGTTTTGGGGAAGGTGGCTATGGTGAATCCTTCACATGAGAAAGAATTTTATAAAGTGCTGTGTCTCAAGTTTCAAAGCACATTTGCTGTGTTTCAGAGAAATGCCTCTCTCATGAACCATGGTACAAGGGCGGGTTTAGCTGGCACAGCAGGCTCAGACTTGCCATGGAAAGTCATCCTCTGTGTGCCATCACTGGCGGGGCTGAGACTTCCGTAAGGAGTCATCACAATGGATAAGGACATCAGCTTCTGAAAGGTAGCATACTGTGTGTGTCATCAAAGCTCATTCGAATCTGGTCACTGGGGATCTGGATAACATTACCCCCCATAGGAGGAATGGGTTGTACTCCTGCTACAGTGAGCTCTTACCTAGTTTCCCCAAAAGTCTTTCATTTTGCTTATGCCTGCTGGTAGCAGTGAGACCTGTGGGTCTCACTGCAGCTGGTGACTCCCATTTTCCTGCAGCTCGGGGGGAATTGTAGCCTATGTTTCCTAACAGAGCCATTTTACCAGCTACAGTCTTGAGAAACAGCCAAAGAGAAGGTAACAGACACACACAAGGCCCTGGAGAGAAAAGACAATTCCAGCTCCCTAAAGACACAGCTGAAATACTTTGCCACCCCCAAGTGGACACTCAAGCACTTCCCAGCTGTAGTCATCTTTCCATTATCATTTTTCTTTCTACCAGTCAATAAATTGTCTGTTCTCCTATTCCCATTGAGGGGCTGGGATTTCCTCCCTCACCCTGCACAGCACCTGTGCACAACCCTAACTGATCCCAGTGCATCCACCCAAGCTGCATGACCCTGAAAGTATGTCTTCTGCACTGTCCTACACCCCAAACCAGTGAAGAGAGAGTGTAGTTCAACATACTCACACATCCATCATACGATAGAGACACTCCTCTGCAAGATTTTGTGGCTTTTTGAGTGCATTTCATTCATTTAGGTCCAGACAGTGTCTTGAGTTCTCCTCCCTTTATGGAAGATCACAACTTTGGCTACAAAGTTCATAGTGAAATGCGTCTCTGTCTTGTGAGTACACAGACCTGCAGATGAGATGGGAAGCTGTAGGGTGAAGATTTTGTGTGGCCTTATAAAAAGGGGCCACATTTTTGTTCCTAAGGAGAACAAACGGCTTTGGGAAGGGGGACAACTGGTGGGGATAAAAAGCATGCACGAAGAGGGAGATTTTTGAAAGAGAAGAACTGAGAATCAAATGGCCAGGAATTCACCTTCAGTTTTGAACAAAATATCTTCTTTTTGGCCTAAAAGAAGCTTTTAGCACACTGAGTTTGGCATCACTCAGAAGAAGTCATGCTTGTAACCAAAAATTATTGAGCTTTTTTGGCCAAAAAAAAAGTAAAGACGAAACCATTTAGCCTTGTGTCAACACGAGCATTCCTTGAAAACATCATTAGGGGACATGCTGAAATTCTGCTAAGTTTTGTTAAAGAAGTAAAATAAATGCAGTAAATAAAATGAGGGCTGATTTGAGGATGAATACCCCAAATTCTTCTTCTAAGACAGCACAGCTCATTGCCAAACTCAAACCCAAGTGACAGCTCCTAAAGGGAAGTCAATGCATTTTGTCCCTAAGAAGCGTTCAATGTCCACTGGTGGCTTTTCTTCCCATGAGGTCGGTGTCTGAGTGTTATTTATCGCTCTGCCCTGTTATTTACCCTAGCTTGGAATCTGGTCACAAACGTGAAAATACTGGGAAGATAGATAGACATGTCATGAAAGCCCATGATACTCCTTTATTTGTACGTTTAGCACTTCCATAGCCAAGTGCTGAAAAGTGCTGGTAAATGGATGAGATCAACTCCTGCTGCAAGAAAAAGAGTTACAACTCACTTTCCCCCAAAGTGTGATGAAAATATATTTATTTGAAGTCAAGCGTGACTTCCTAGGCAGAACTACCTATTGATTTATTTCTCTGCCTCTCTTCCCCTCTGGGAAACACGTGAGTGAATGAGCAGAGGAGCACAGGGCAACGCTCCAGCACTGTGAGCAAAGCACGGGCAGTTTGCAATGTGTTGTAAGGAAGTACTTAAAGGAAAGAAGAATTGCCTGTGTTGTAAAGGGATGCCCAGATCCAGCTCCAAGTTTGATACTGAAAAAAACATCTTGACAGCCAAGTGACTCTATTGAGTTTATATGAAGAGGTTTTGGAAACTACGGTGTTTTCAATGTGTAAGCCCGTGGCTTGTCAGTAAAATCAAACATCCACTTCAGCTGCAGAATTGGTTATGTGCATCTGTGTGTAACATGAAAATAAACTTACTGACAACTCTCTTCTGATGTCTGGTCTGTCCTCCAGCAGTCCTTGTCCCTCTAATTTCATATGAGTGGCAAAAGATGAATATTTACGGGTGGTTCAGCTAGCACCACACGGGACACTTAAGGCTTACTACCAATCACAGTAATTCTTAAAAAAAAAAAAAAAAAAAAAAAGCAAATGGTTTCATCTGATTTATATGCATGAAAGTACAGCAGAAATCCCAGGGTGGATTGCTGTATCCAAAGTGCTCTGCTTCTTCGGCGGAGAAGGTTAAAAATTAGACAGCATGGTTGTCATAGCCAGGAGATGGTCCCGGAGTGAGAAGTGCTGCTTCCCAGGCTGTGTGACAGTCAGGTTTGCTCTCCCTGTCTGCTTCTCTACAATGATTTGCTTCATTTTCTCTGCTGTCTATTAAGACACTCGCTGGGTTTTCCTCCAGTGAGATTTCTTGTTCCACTAACTGGCAAATGCACAGCAAATTGCTGGGCTGTAACATTCCCTAGTCAAATGTAAATTCATTTAGGGAAAATCATGGTGACAAAAACAGAAGAATAATATGGAGGTTTTCTTTCTGCAGTAAACTAAGGACGAATAATAAGGACAGTAAATGAAACACCTGTCACTCCTACTAGGATAAAAATTTGGTTTTAGAATCAATTCCAAGCAGATGCAATGATGGCAAAAGCCCTACAGAGGGAATTGGGAGATAAAAGAGGTTGGGAAGAGATTCTGTAGAGGATTACCCTGTTTGGGCATTGTAGATTTCACTGTCCAGGAAAGTAAACATGTTTGGGGTTGTTAGGGCTGAACACTCACTGTAAAGTCTTGCATGCAGAAAGGCAGAGATCGCTTTATTCCCTTTGAGGTCACATTTTGGCTAGTCAGACACAGAGAGTTTGGCCCGTTTGCCACCAGAAGCAGAAGGCTATTACTACCTAGAGCACTGGGAAAATGCAGACTGTGTTTTTAAAGGAAATTATCTTAAATCCACTTAATCATTAAAGACAGGATTTTTTAGGAGTAAGAGAGCTGTTGAAATAATTTGCTTCCCACTGGTATAGCTAATTCATTAATGAAACTCTTAAGTCTTTGTTAGAAGTCCAAATGACTCTATTTTCTCATTCCTCTTCAGTTTATGTTATGCTGTGAAATGCAGCAAAGCTCCTTCCCAGAGGAACAGGCTTTTGTTTGCTTTTTTTTGGCTAGAAATGGGTTTTCTAAACGAGACCTAATCTCAGAAGTCTACTACACAAAGAGGTCCATCAGAGGAACCCTGAATTGCCCTTACAGCCAAGAAGGAAAAAACTGTTTTAAAATCAATTCATCTGACCTGTTTCAGACACCTACCTGGTCAGGGACAGGAACGCTTTATGTTCTTTATTTCAGAGGCTGCAGAGCAGGTTTGTTCATCAGTCCCTTCCAATTTGTACTGTTTCTTTGTAACACAAGAGATTCCCTTAGAAATGACTCACTAAGCACATCGTGTTTCATATGAGCAAAGCAAGTGGCTAACAACAAAGACATGGCAAAACACTGGGAAGAAGAGAACAGCATCCCTGGGGGCTCACCTACCTCTTCATTCATCGATCAGGGGTTGGTGCCTCTGGGATGCTCTCCTAAGCTGGGGACTTCTGAAGAGCTAGGTCCATCCATCTGCTGTGTTTACCCTCTCTAAATGGGAGAGAATCCTATCTGCAGGCTTAGCTCTGCTCTGATGGTATGACTGCAGGGTTTTTTGAGCATCAACAAGTAGCCAGTGCTCCAGAAGAAACCAGTCCCGTTCCCAAGGTAGCATATCCCTTCCCTTACTTTTATAGGCACTAGCAAAGGCAGGAAGGATATCTGACCTTGACAATGAACACACTCAGTAGCTACCCAAACTCCATGGACAGGCTCCAAAGGGAAGGGTTTTCAGCATGCTGTTGACTGCAGTGCAGCTGGGTTGAGCAGTGCTGAGCAACTGCAGCAAAACCTCAGAAGAGCATTGTGGTTTTGGGAAACAGAAGCACTCCACAGCCTTTCTGTGAGGAAGGAAATAAAACACCAACGCAGGCACCTGGAGATAAAGTTATTGTTTATTTAAACGCATACAAACTAACAGTTTCTGTTAGTTGGTTTGGTGCTAGGGAAATAATACAGGCAGAGGGTTTCCTTGAATGTGAATGAACTTGGCTAATACCACACAACTCAGCTTCCCCAAAGACCTGCAACATTTCCTCCCTGATCAAGTTACCTGTTTCTGTAGAAAAACAGACCACATATATAGAAACACAGGTTTACATTACAGCATCAGTGCCAGGATCCTGCTCTGCAACACAGACACAACAACACACACCGGGGTGCTTCAAAGTAACCACCTACCACCCCACTCCTAGCCTAAAGTAATGCAAACCTGACAGTGTCCCTGCACAAAGCAAAGATGAACAGGCAGTTGACGCTGATCCAGTCACATCTTGCTTGTGTACATACGAAACCCCAAGATGAGGAGCTGAGTCACGCTTATAGCAACAGTCCCTAAGTTGGGTCTAACGCGCAGCTCAGCAAATCCCAGTAAAACTGTTATGCTACTAAGAGGCAATGAGTGCCATCCATGAGCCAGCCTTGGCTCACTCTGGTTTTCTTACAGAGTAACTATAAGGAGCACTCATACACGTGGTATTTTCCATCTGATCGCTTCAGATCTCATTTCTTCTCCTCCCTTCCCTCCCACGGGAACAGGAATGTTGCAGAATCCTCCCCCTAAACATGCAACCCCCGCCTTTTTGCCACTAAGAAATTCCACCGAGGATCGACTTTTCCTCCAGCTGTAGGGTTTTCATACCGTGTTTGTATTCCAGTCCCGATTTCAATTACCTGGCTAACCTTTTCAATTTTCACAGAGAGTGAGAATCAGAAAACAGCAGGTCCCTTATTACAGCTCACACTGACGGGGAACGTTTCACTCCCCTTCCCTCCCCCATGTTTGTAGGAAAGCTCTGTCAAATTCAAACAAACTCATTGATCATAACTTGTCTATTTACTTACGGTTTGCTGACTGTTAAGTATTCTGGTCCCTTCTGCAGTCCTCTTTTCTGTCCTCTTTCTGGCTTGAATGTGCTGTTTTTTATACCATTTCTAAAAGCCAAGGAGAAATAGTTTTATGTCTTAGCCCTGGAGCTCGACTCCAATGGGAACTCTCACCAGGGTCAAATAGTGGGGAATGGAAAAGCTTTGTGTTTCAAGAGAGGATGTTAGCTGATTTTTAATAACGAGACATGATGTTATTCAGTCCTTATTTACATGTCTGTGAGCACTTTCCAGTGGAGGCTCAAGGCATCACAGAGATTCTCCCAGGCCAGGGGCAGTTCAGGCACAGGACAACACTGTACTAATCCCAAAGCCCAAATGGCCAAAGCTGTCACCTGCAAAAGAAACCATGTTCCTCCTCCTTTTTTGCTTTTCTTACTTCTCCAAGTCATGACCCCCCTCTTAACTACTTCAAGAGCAAGTGTAGAGTTCTGCATCTGGGGAGGGAGAATCACATGCATCAGTACAGGTTAGGGGATGACCTGATGGAGAGGAGCTCTGTGGAGAAGGCCCTGGGGGTCCTGGTGGACAACGGGGTGGCCATGAGCCAGCAGTGTGCCCTTGTGGCCAAAAAGGTCAATGGGATCCTGAAATGCATTGGGAATAGTGTGGCCAGCAGATCAATGGAGGTGATCCTTTCCCTCTACTCTGTCCTGGTGAGGCTGCATTTGGACTATTATGTCCAGTTCTGGGCTACTCAGTTCAAAAAAGACAGATCTCTTAGGAAGAGCACAATGGAGGGCACAAAGATGATTAAGGGCCTGGAGTATCTCCCATATGAATAAAGGCTGAGTAACCTGGTTCAGCCTGGGGAAAAGACTGAGAGAGGATCTGATAAATATTTACAAATATATAAAGGGAGGTGGGAGCCAAACGGATGAGGCCAGGCTCTTCTCGGTGGTGTGTAGCAATAGGACAGGGAGTAATGGCTAAAACTTGAACACAGAACTTATATACAAGACCCAGCTGAACGCCTACCTGTGCAACCTATTGCAGGGTACCTGCTTTAGCAGGGGGGTTGGATTCAGTGAATTCTTGAGATCTCTTCCAACCACTGAGATTCGTGATTCTGTGATTAATATAAAAATTATTTCCAGGCAAGAGCTCTGCCTGCCCCATCTCTCAGCCAACCAGCTCCTCAAAATGGTTTATTTGATTTTTTAGGGGATTCACTGAAATAGATCAGCTTCTTTGCAATTCTTGCCCTCCTCCTTATTCTTCCTTTGTTATTTCCAGCTCATTATTTTTGCCCACGAACAACTCCAAATTAACTTACCCATAGATTTCATATCTCTAAAAGCCAGCAGGGGGCCCTTGTAAGACATTCCTCCAGTTAACAGCAAATGAAGGTCTTAGCCTACGCTAAGTAGGCTTTAGGAAAGGCAGCTCAGCTGGGACTGTTCTTGTCCTGCTCCCTTCAGAGACCTCTCCCAATTGCTTAAGTGAGGCATTCCATCCACCCATTTTGCAGCCAGAGTTCATCACAACCACTGGACTCCACAACAGTCATCTTCATAAACTGGAAAAAAACGAGGTTTTCTCAGGAAATCAGGGAGTCTATAGCATATTTCTACTTCATAGCAGGTAAGGCTGCACCGCTCTCCAAAGTTCCCCTCTGCTTTTCAGGGAGAAGGGACATATATCAGGTATTTTCTCCCTGTTTGCAAATACATTTTTCAGAATTACCTACTGCAACGCAAGTGCAGCTGGAATTATCTACCTCAGTGCAGCTACGGTTCCATTTATCAGCAGGAGACTGCTGCTAAGCTCCATCTTTAGGCCAAAAGGGTCTGAAAAAGGCAAGGAGCTGATACCTGCTCTGACACCTGCACATGCAGCCTTTGAAGAGCGTTTGCAGTCACCATCCCGATTTACAGGCCAGCTACTCTGGTAAGAGCCCACTGGAGGTCAGCCTTGTGCTGTAAGAGCCTGTGTGGGGAGCGAGGTGATGGGGTGCCCTCTGAGTTCTACCAGCCCAGACCCTAAGCCTGTATTTGGGGTGCACAGCGTGCCCCACGAAAGCAGCTCATGCGGACCCAGGCTGCTCCTCAGGTCCAAGCCAACTTGTGCCACGGCACCACAGCTGGCCAGTCAGACTTAGCACTTACACTCCTCTAATTCCATGCCCTGTTCATCCAAGCCAACCTGAAAAATGCACCATTTCAGGGCTGTTCTCAGTCTTCTGGTTTTGTCTCACAAGACTGTAGCATCATAATTAAATACAGGTTGCACAGGCTGTGGATGAGAGACCAGTATACTGATGCAGGACTAACACAAGTACAGTTCCAGACACACTGATTTAAGAGACATGTTCCTTACCAAAGTCAATAATTAAGGTTTTTACACTGAAAATCAGTGTCCTAACTTTACAGTCATCTTCTCCCACCTTGTGAGATAATCCAAGAGCTCAAAAAACATTTCATGGAGAACAAACTCCTTCAGCTAAACACTTTGAGAAAATGTATTTTTGCCCAAAAGAATCTGTTTTTACTCCACAACCCCACGAGTACGACTGCAAAGTCAGCTTCATCTCTACCAACCAAATCAGCTTTTTGTGACTCACAGATTTACATCAAAACTGCAGACCAACATGGCCTACACAGAAAATAGACAAAGGAGCACTCAATTGTGATTTCCTCTGGTCACTACTCCACCAATCTGCCTGCAGCAAAATTTCTCCCTGTTTCACCTTCTTGGTGACTTACTTTTCCTCTCTGAAATAAGAAGCAGAGCTGTCCTGCCTTGCCTTCAGTCAGCCCACGTCTAGAAGGAAGGATGCACATCATCCACACACACTGCAGCTCATGACTGCAATGACAGCCAGCGCTGAACAAACCCTCTGTGGGCTTTGGAAAGAACAATCACAAGAAGCCATGGGCATATATTCCTCCTGCTTTGCTGTGAGAGATGAAGAGCCATTCTTTTTCACTATTTTTCTAGCACAGCAACAGGAATATCGATCCCCACCAGTGGCTTCCTCCTCTCTGAATGATCAGTTATCCTCTGGTGTTAAACAAGCTGCAATTATGCATTCCAAACGCCTGGAGAATCACAAGGGTCAAGGCACTTTCTGATCTCCTGCCTCCTATTCCCATCCGTATTGCCATCTGCATGGTCTCAATAGGAAAAAGACTGCCTCAACCTGCCCATCCTTCACACCTCTAGGAACTTTCTAAAGTCTAGCATGCACTTAAGAGGAACTGGATTAGATAAAATAAAAAATAAACATAGAGGGAGAGAGAGAGTGTGGGTCGCTGCAATAACGCAGTAATGTTGGCTCTCCATAATTTGGTGATAAATCCAGACTGGAATGATTACTTGGAAAATGCAACCCTAAGCAGCCTGAGACTTTGCAGCCAAGTTATGACACAGTCAGAAGTCAAGCAAGCAATGGGTAGGAACAGAGACACGATTGGTGCCTTGACAGCATCCATTTCCATCAGATATCTTTGAGTCATCCCTTTGGTGTGCCCCTCTTGCTACATACTGGACACTGCGTTAGGAGAGTAGGGTACATTGTGCTCAGTATGGGCAAGTTACACACCAGTGAGCTTGGGCCAAGGCAACTCTCACATCCTCACTCCTATTTCTTTGTTTTGTTTGTCTTTTCCCCCTTATCCTTTGTTACAACATCATTGCTATTTACTAAAGAAAGTGAAACATGCCTTCACCTTGTTCTTTGAGTGCTTTGCAACTGATGGTCCATTACCACTTCATTTACCTGTTAACATTTTGTACCCTCACACATAGGACTGGACCACTTACCTTTACCAACGCAACACAGTAGATGAAGTCCTGTTTTGTTACCAGGCCAATCCAATGGTGGAACATGGTGGAAGCAGGACCCAATCTCACACATCTTGTCTGATTTGCTCCATTGATTTTCCCAGTGCATTTCAGAGTCAAAATCAAGACTTGCTCAGCCTTCCCAGAACTGTTTTGCTTTCTCCCATCATAGCCCAGCTGCCACTGCTCCCATTGCTGCAGGCTGAGTCCAAGCAATGATGCAGTAATGAACTTCTGCTATGGGCACAACTGGATGAAAATACCCTATAGCACTGAGGGATACGGGCACATCATTCTTTAGTACAGCTCAGAGGGAAATAGTGCTTGTTTTAGCATTTCTAAAACAGAAGGTTTTATGGATATTGGGGTTTTGTTTGTTTGATTCTGGCAGAAGCAGCTTTTCAATCTATTTATCAAGCTGCCTGCAGCTCCCATTTCAAGGCTGATGAAGGTATAATAAATAACGAGAGGAAAAATGTCCTTTGCAAGGCATAATTCAGAGTGATTTAATAAATAAAATAAGGTTGGGAAAAAGAAGAAAAACAATCCGTGCTTTCTTTTTAGCTTTCTTCTTCTCTTCACTTTGTAGTACAGATTTAAATAAATGCATGAAGCAAGTTGATTGGATCATTCTTTCAAAGTCATTCCATAAAAAGTACTGCCTATGAATTCATCTGCCTACAATGGCTCACGTCTCAGCAGCCAATCTCCAAACTGCCCTCCGAATTTTCTCTACGAAATTTATAAGCACACTGAGACCCCCAGAGTTCCTTTGAAAAAAACACACATATTCCTTGCTAATGAAACCTCTGTGGAAACACCTGTGCAATAAACCTCAACACAGCAAGCACCTGGGTGCCACATAGCTCAGATGACTCAGGCTGGCCATCCCAAATGCAATATTGCAACCTTTCTTCTGCCCACTGAGAGAAGAACTTGAAGTCTGCAATAGGCTTTTGTTCTCCAGAGTGGAGACATCACTCCTGTTGTCACTATGGACTCTTCTTTATATCTTTGCTGTACATGTTCTGCCATTTATCTCTTGGGGTATGTCAATGAAGTTACTGCATTTCTTTCTGGTGCATTTGGGATATCAAGGGCTGATAGACATTCAGATTGGATGTCTGGGTGTCAGCTTCAGCACTTTTCTTCCAGAAGCTGTCACCAAGTTTAATTAAATCACAGCAACTCTTCTCTGGGTCTGACTCTTTCTGCAGCTTATTTAGGTTAAGGCCCGTGGGCTTCAGCAAATATTAAAACCCTGTTAGCAATAGAGAAAACAAAGAGGAAATTGTGGACAGAAGAAAATGCTGAAAGACGAAAATAAATGAAAAAGGCACAGAGAAGAGGGAGGAAAAAAAAAACAACCCCAAAAGAACCGGGACTGAAAAGAAAATAGGAAAAAAGTGAAAGGAATAAAGAAAGAGAATGAGAGTAAGGATGAAAGAATGGAAGATGAGGAGAAGGGAATGGGAAGGAAGGAAAAAGGCGCACAAGTATGCATAAAGAAAAATCTGCATTGGTTTGTGCTAATGCTTCAACAAATGGAAATGTTATCTACAATAACAACCCCCGAGCTCCATAACAATAGGCGAAGTAATTCAAGCACCACTTCCAGATTAAACAAACAGTGAAGGGTGGTTGATTTCTTTTTCTTTTCCTTCAGCATATGTAGAAAATAACCTCATGCACTTACTCGCATTCTGTGGGTCATCATCACAAAAATATGACTGAAAGAATGAAGCCACCCTTCTGTGCAGACAGAAAACAAACCAGAGGTCTCAGTGCTTTCTGGTTGTTGCAGCTGGGGCCTATCTCCTTATTTATTTATTTTAAAAGTCCCCCCTTGTACTCTAGAGACCATATCCCATAAAACATTGGGATATCAAGTTCAGTGTGAATAATTCATGAGATAATTATAAAACATTTACATCAGAACATTATTATCTTGCAACTAAAAAAGCACCAAATACTAAATGTCCTCCAACACTGATGGCAAACCTCTTGTGCCTGAAATGCTCTTTACTGCCAGAATTAAATGAAATTAATCTTCAGTACTGCTTTTGTGCCTACTAGCCCTGAATCACACAAGAAACAATCTGAGGTAACATGAGAACGTGGAAATCTCTCTATATATGTGCATATTCTGACACATGGACACAGAGGGGATTTCATGTCACTCTTACCCCCTGAAACATACTCTGAGGCATAAGGGAGTTAAGCTCTTATGCTTAAGTGATAGATTCAGTGCATGCTGATGGGTTATTACCATCCACAGCCATACCGGAGCTGTGCATGTGGTGAGGAGTTATTGTGACTCATAGAGACAGATGAGTGCAAACACACATCCAAACCATACACAGAGGGACTGGGGTAGGATATCAGCTTTTCTTTCTCATACTGCAAGGATGCATTTTTCCCTTCATCCGTAAGTGAAACTTAGGTTTGTTTTTGCTCCCATTGTTACTGCCTAGAGCTTGCTTTGAATTGAAAATAATAATTAATTTCAGATTTACACTGGTGTCACCAAACCAGGATTTGGCCTTGCGTGTGTGTCCAAAATTAACACTGCACTCTGTCTAGAAAGGGTTCGAGGAAAGCATCTCTGATAATGCAAACCTGTAGCAGGACAAGCATAACTGGCTGGGGAAAACTTCTCCAGCCCGGATAACCATTCCTCTGTCACCTTCCACTGGGACACGAGGCCAGAGAAAGTGTGAAAATTCCCATGGCCAAACCTTCACTGTGTTCTCTTGGACCTAATCACCACAATACTCCTGAAGGCTTCAACAGACTCATACTGAAGAATCTTAAAACTGGTTAGCTTACAAAAACCTGGTAGTTTTTCTTCAGCCTTCTTTCTTGACAAATCCTAGTTTTTAAATAAATCACTCTCCAACTCCCCATCTCCCTGATGGGCATATGTTCGTCAGTACAAGAGGAAAGCCAAGGGCTCCTCTTCCTCCCAGCAGCTGTTAAAAGGTTACATTAGGCAGCACAGCACCTGCCTTACAACCCAACCAGGAGCAGCCTTGTCCCTCCGTGAGGGCTGCAAGCACATTGCACATGCTGAGCAGGTGAACATGTCCCCCAGAGATTTATGATTAAGCTGATGTTAAACAAAGCCACCCGGACCCCACAGCATAGCAGTTTGATTAACCACACATAACTTTGTAGAAGGATTAGGAGGACTCTATCATTGCGATGCTTGAATTTTAATTGAAAACTAGAAATCTGGTCCCAGCAGTGTGTGCTGGGCTGGGATCTGACAGGGGAGCATCTGCTTTAGGGGAAGGAGGAGGCTCACAGCTCCAAAGAGCTATGTTTACCTCCTGTCACATGCCATAGGATTGTACAAGACCGATGGATGCAGCAGGGATGGGGGTTTATTTTTCAATCATCTATGCAGAGCCCATTTAGAAATCTGTCTGCTATATGCGAGTGTCAACAAACACTCATGAAATTTCATCTCTGAATCAATTTGCAAAATAGGAAAAATGCTTTGTGAACACCAATGTAGTCCTGTGTATACAGCTGCCAACAGATGCCCTGTGGGTTGATTCTTGCTATTTGCTGTGTTTCTCTCAGCAAGACGTCAGAAATATATGAGCTGAAGATGAACCTGTAAGAAGGTCTATTATCCCCAGCCCTGAAGCACAAAGGAGTTCTGGTTCAGGTCTTCTCCCTTGGGTACCTAACTCAGCCATACTACATGAGGATCTGTGATTAAGAGAGTACTGAGCATTTTGGATTGCCACACTCATGTGCTCCATGCTGTCCATGCATGAGAAGAAGTCACAAGGTCTAACCTGGAGTCCATCAGTTGCTCTCTGAATTCCCAGGAGTGCCATTCCTGAGCATTTCATCTCAGTGCTGATGTTGCAGTGCAGTGCTGGCATTAGAAAAGCAACAAGACTGCCCATGAATGGTTATTACTGTCAGCTATGTCATCCTGCAGCTAAAGACCACAAATGGCTGTGCCAGATGTTGTTCACGTCCCCCTCAGATACGTAACTATGATTACAAAACTGAGCCCTAATTTGATACATTAGGACAGAGGCAACAGAACGGGCTGTGTTTCAGTTCATGCATTTGCTTACGTTCTTCCCTGAACACCTCTTCCTAACATATGAGATCTCTTCAGTATGACAGCTCCCAGCGAAAGCTGAACACCACAGCATTTGTTTCTCTGTGGAAGGACAAAGGGAGGATCAAGTCCAAGCAGTTTCTCCTCAAATCACGGATCAATCGAGCAGCTCTGATGATGTCGCTATTCCTGGCAGCAGGACCAAATTCAAAATTACCTCAAATTTGAGAGATTGATTTCCACCATCAGCATTTAATGTCTGCTCTACCTTTCTTTTCCCAGAGCAGCACAAAAAAAAAAAAAAAGAAAGAAAAAAAAAAGAGAAGGAGAAGGAGACAGTTCAGATTCAAGTGCAATTTAGCATTCATTTGCATTTTTAAATTAGTTAAGCTATGGTCCGTTGCAAAGCAATGACAGAGAATTTTTGTAATAATTAGTCTGCTGGGAGTGTAGAAATGGCTATACAGGCAGGTTGCGCTCAAAGAGGAAGCAGTGCTCAAATGCTCAAACTGGGATTTGCACCGGCACACGTACTCTCATTCATACAGGGCCAGATTCAGCTCAACAGACACAGATGGCTACAATTCAGACAACTTCATCTGCACTAGACACTGACTACAGTGGAGAGAAAGGGATGTTTCTAGGCTGTGATTCATCTCATTTGAAAATAGAAGATCGAATCAGACCACCTGAGCAGTCAGATTACTTTGACAAGAGTGTAGCTACCTCAGCAGCAGAATCATAGCATCATTAAGGTTGGAAAAGACCACTAAGATCCCCAAGACCAATTGCTGACCCACCCCTCTGAGCACAGCCGTCGGTGCCACCTCCCACGGTTCTTGAACACCCCAGTTACAGTGACCCCACCACAACCCTGGGCAGCCCGTTCCTGTTAGACAACACCAGTTTTCAGTTCTTTTCACATCTCAATTCCCAGCGACTGTAGTAGTCACCTAAAGTGATGTGAGATTAAATTCTGCAGTCTTTTGGTGTGTGTCAGTCTTTCCTCAGTGGGTTCCACAAGTATTCTTCCCTTCTCCCTTCCTTCTGCAGTTCCTACCACAAATCTCCTGGTGCCTGACATGTATCTCTTTCCTACATCCAGTCCTAATTACTTCAGAGCCACCAATAAGTGGTGAGAGAATAAGGAAGTGGTGGTCAGAGTGGGTGTAAACTAAAGGACCTCCAATTTTACCAAAGGGGTCTACCATCTTTCAGCTTGTATTAAGAGATACAAGCACACAAGCACAGGGCAAGTTGCTGTAAATTCAGCAATCTGATTTGAACTCACTGCTTTTGTATCTCATGTTTGTTATTTGAGAGGTGGGTGTATGTTATAATGCTTTAATGCCTCTTTCCGTGGATGGCAGAACATGGCAGCACTAACGCTCACTTTTATCGGGGGTAGGAAGAGACCACTTGTGACTAAACACCATAGAAACACTGTGCACTCAACCATCTTGAAAGCAATTGTCCACCACCCATTAGATACTCTCACACATCATTCTGAGTTTGTTGCCAGCTTTTAGAGCAGGGCAAGTGAAGGACATCTGTTTCTCAGTGTGACTGCTACTTTTTGCTTAAGTTTCCTTCTGGGTGAGCTGAAGCACAAGGAACATTGAGTGAGTCTCCTGAAGTACAAACTTTTCACCTTATCTGAAACTTCAACACTCAGTATACTTTAATTTCTCCAGTTCTATCATTGCGTTGCCCAGAAATGAATGCTTTCTCCTTCAAAGCAACAACATTCAGTCCCCCCATCAGAAATCAGCCAGTCCTATGTATCTGACATGGTGATGCAATACCCTCAGTAAGGACAAAAAGTTAAATGATAAAAAGACCAGAGCCCATCTCTAACCATTACACTGATTAAAGTATTTCTGGTGTTTCATTACAAATAGTATTTGCAACTGTCCATTTTCAAGCGATACAATGAAAACTGAAGCCAAAATCACTAAGAACATAGAGCACAAATGCTTGAGTTAATGTCACTAATTATGTACTCATCAGCCCCAAGGGGATCAACAATTCAAGGGATCAACAATTCAAAGAATATACACACTGAACTGTTTTCTTAACCTATGCTACAGAAAATTGCATATTCCATTCAGAGTAATTACAGAGGACCAGGCTTAGGGCTTTGCCATGGAATGGTTTGCTATTCTTCAAGCATAACATGGGATTCAGAGTGCCAGCGTTTTACAGACACTTAGTTTATAACGATGTGTCATCTGCGTATCCAGGAACCAGCCATCTTTGAAAAGTTTCACTTGGAGTCTCCTTCCAAAGTCACCGTGACTCAATAATCATTCTACCTGCATCAAATGCATTAACTCCATGACAGCAGAAATTGAGACCTCATTATTTTGACAACAAAGTGAGTGCAACTGGATTTCCCTGAAGGAACCTAAGCCTTTATGGTTACATTACCATGTCACTCTGAGTTTTCGTAGGTATTAATCATAAAGTTGCATTTTATTTCAGCATGAATTTAGGTGGCTTGATCTAAGCTACCTGTTGAGGTGAGAAGGGCAAGAACTTAAAAGCTAAAATAAATAAATGAATATACTCACATTAAGGATGCCCAGACCAAAATGCACACCATTCTACAACTGTAGTCACTTGTGCAACTTCTGGGACAGGCGCCTCATTTTTCCCTGCAAAGGTCGTGGTACGTTAAGTGTTACCAGTTTGCCCCATCACACTGGTGGGTCTCAGCTACAAGAAATAGCACTACCTTAGAAAGTTCGGGTTTCTTGTTCACTCACCCAGCATTCTGCCTCTAGTCCTGTGCCTAAATTGCAGTGCGAGAATCACCTGTGCGTTTTCCCTTAGGATGTCCTTTTGTTCTTCCTCAGGCAGAGAATTTACAGCTGTAGTGTAAGGTCTGGAAAAGGCTTTTTTAGCTTGCAACATACACAGAGATGGAAAACAAACACTCTTTCAACACTGCTGTATGTTTAGTTTAAATGAAATACCCTCAAAATCCAAAACGTTTTTGTGGATTTGCCTCAGCACCTGAGAGTGAATTCATTCTAATTGTTTGTTCCTAAGGTTTCTCACAAAACATCACCTCGGAAAGGAGTCCATATTCACACAGAACCAAGCTGATCAAAACTCAGACTATGGGCATATCTGAAAACATCCTCAGCCTTATGAACATTTACTCCCAGCTGCTAGTCCTCTAATTACAACAGCATCTTCCCTGTGACATATAGAAAATAAATGGAAAAAAGACAGAAAAGGAACTTCATGGTAGACCAGTTCCTTAGGATAGATCTGTATTTCCAAAATACTGAAATTTTAGAGGGTTTTTTTTTCTGAAATATCTCTAGCTATTCAAAGGCTGCCAAAGTAGTTACATGACATATTTCCTTGTTAAGCTTTTCTTTTTTGTTCTCAGTGTGGCAGACAGGCTGGGCACCACCCTGCCAAAGGGGTCAATTCCAACACCCTCAGACCTACTCCTGTTGAGAAACAATTGTCTATGACTTTGTTTGCTGTGCATTTCCATAAGATTCAGATAGCCCATAGTTCTGCAAGTACTGCTCCATAAAAATTAGATCCTGTTAAACCTACACCTCTAGACATCCCTCCTTTGAGATAGACTTTGTTTCTCTATTTTACAGAATAAAGGCTTGAGAGCTCATTCTCTTGAGTCTAATGCTTCCACTGCGTTATCTGTATTATCTGTGACTGTCTTGAAAACCGAGCTCACCCTGAGGCCAGCTATTAGCATCTTTCAGCATTACAACAGCTTTTATTATCCCACTATTTCACATGCATCCTGTCAAGACAGCAGATGAATGAGCTACCAGGGGGTAAGCTTAAGTATAAATTTACAAGGCCTCTACTCCATCATAATTGCCTGTATTCATATTCTCATTCTTTATGCTCAACCAGATGTACTTGGAAGTGATTCGTCCTCAGGAAAAAAAAAAAAAAAAACGAGAGTTGGTTGCTTTATCTTGGCTCTGTAGAAACAAAAAAAAAAAGGCTGTTCTGGAGCTCCTTGTGGTGAAGCTGCCATCCAAGGAGGTCACTCACTGATGACTAACTTGCTCTTCCATCCATAGCCCCTTCCCATCGTGCCCATTCCACACCATTTAGAAATGTTTAGGGGGAGAAAAATGAAGTCAGCTATTTAATTTGAAAGAGAATTTTCATCCAAGAAGCTGAAGTATTTCAACAAGGTAACGTATTATCAGGGAGAAAATACTGAATGGGATTGTCTACACTAAAATTATTGACACTGTATGCATGTGAGCAACCACCCATAAAGGACATGCAGTATAAAATCAGTAGAAGACTCTTGTCCAAGCCCAGCTGCAATATTTCTCCAGAGACACAACATAAGAGCATTTGGCTATCTGCATTTTTGCAAGTGCCTAAAAGCCTTTTGTTAGCATGACTATGATGTCTAGTGGGTATGATTTGCTCACATTTCCAGCTGACAATCACATCAGCAAAATCTCATCTTTTATATACAGACTCTGATTCTTTGTATTATTTAATGGATTGATGAAGAAGCCCTTAATGACTCCAATGACTGTTCTGTTTTCAGTGAAGTAGCAAATAACTGAAAACAGTAAATACTCATGATTTCAGATGACAATTGCAACTAGTAAATAGCAATAATAGGCAGGCAAACATTAGAAAACTTCTCACCCAGTTGGACGAGGCCACATAGAATAAAGCTTGTTGTCAGAGAAATAAGCCGTGAAGGGCATCCATCCTGTAATTTGCCCTTCTAACCTATGGTGCTATTTCATCCAGAAGGAGAGTAAAGCCAAAAAAGAGCTCCAGACTGTACACACTCATACCTTGCTTAGCATTTAACTGTTATGTGAGAATATTGACTTCAGTGATCTTCAGCTCACACCAGTGGAGCTCTGTTTTATTCTTTCTGACTGCTTACCCATTCCGTCAATGCAGAAATCAGAACTGCTCTATAATGATTTGTGAATGCTGTATGATGGTGTGATGTCCTAATTATAGCAGTGCTTGTTGTATTCATATGTTAGATGAATTGAAATATGGGGAGAGAAGTCAATGAGGGGAGTCACCCATTCTGAGGAAAAACATGGCTCAACCTATTCTTCCTACTACAGCCAGCTCTGGGATGTTAAGAACCACATCCAGGATGCGAAAAAGGCTGAGCATCACAATACCAAAACCATTCGCCTGTGGTCTTGCATCAGTGTGGCTGAAATGTGGCTGGGAATGGATTTCTCTTCTCTTTTAACTTCAGCTTCCCAATGGCAACAAAAAAAAAAAAAAAAAAAAAGAGGAGGAGAAGATACAAAGATAATACAAAACTCTTGGGCTGGATTCCCTTTCTGGCTTATACAGACATAAAAAACATACAGACATGGATGTCTATTAAAAGAGAATTAAAATGTACTAACCAATTTGCATTGCTGAAGCAATTGAAGTCTTGAAGGGCATAGTCATAAAACTGGTTTCTCCTGAGTTTCCTCTTCTATACTCATTAACTGTCATGGTTAAATTCCTTCCTTGTTCAAGTTTCACCAATAAAAAAATGATTCAGCTAAAGGCTTTAGAGTAACTACGGTTTTGCTCCAGTGTAGAGGTAAAAGCTAATGTAGCTAATTGCTAAAATTATTGATATTCAAAGGCAGATTGGATAATCAGTACCAGAGAGACCCATCATGGCTTACCAAGAGTCACACAAATCTTCAAAAAAATCAAACTTGAGCACTCAGAGAGGGGAGAGCATTATAGATAGATAAAGCATGCTTGCTCTATCCTTATTCTCTACCAGGTATCTGCTTATGACGTCAGATGGAAACTGGATACTGTCCCTGGTGATCTGAAGCAAGTGTTGCTAATCTTATATTCCTAGTGTTTACATCCACCGACTATGTAGAGATGCACTCCTTCAGGGACAATTCATAGCTGCTGCCTCCCAGCCCTATGACTGATGCTGTCAGGGATGCTGGAGGCTCAATGGCTAATTATTTACAGACTTAGCTGTACCACAAACATCATCTGCATAATCCAAGTCCGACAAGAAAACAGACAGGACAGGAGAAGATTAGGTGGAGAAAGGTGATTTAACAGAAAGCAGCTCTCTTCATTCCTGCTGATGTCCTCAGGAGCAAACAGGGATAAAACAACATAGAAACTGCCTGGCCCCTGGCAGAATGATTCCAGAAGTTTTGCCTCAAACTGGAAGTGTTTTGCAAGAGGGACAGAACCAATCCCAGTATGTCAAGTTTTAACACTTTATGGCAGAATAAGGCTGAGTTCCTACAGGAGTAAAATAACCAATTGACCCATAATCTATAAGAGCAACAATGGAGAATAAAATTTCCAGTATAATTGGTTTATAAATCATTCCTGTGATACCAGGACCTGGCAATTTATTCTGAACATTTGAGCATTTATTCTTGGGAAATGCTGTGGTTTAGCTATATTTAAACTCTTTGGCTGGTGCTACCGGGGGAAAGATGACAACTGTGCACAATGATTTATTTCTCCACTTTACTTGGATTGTGAAGGTGTAAAGACACAGCTCTGAAAAAGCACTCTATCCAGTGGGCAGTGTGCACTGTGCAAATGCTGTCCTTCCTGGCCCCAGCGTTCTGCTGTGCCAGATTCCCACTCAGAATAGCTGGTGGTGGGCAGTCACCTTCATTCTCCAAGTTTACTCACATGTATATCCTGTTTCTCAAGTCATGAGCTCTCCCTTGTGCTGCGCACTCCTATCTATCCTGCATTAGAGGAATTTTATCAAAGGAAACTTGGACAAAGGAAACCATCAGGAACGTTTTTCATTGCTGCCAGGCAGGCTGGTTATTCCTTACTGTCCTGGTTTGTGATGTACAGCCTTCATTCCTCAGCAGAAGGAGCAGAAGCACTTCCTGGATGTGGCTTCTAGAGACAATCCTTAACATTAACAGTCTTCTTGGACAGTGGGGTGAGATGGGGTCCACACCTGAAATGGGATGAGGTCAAAAATCAGCACTAAAAGTACATTATGGCAGTTTTATTTAAGCAGTAGCTTAGCAGACAAGAGGAAAAGATCCTGCCTTTCTCCAAGGAAAAAAAAAATGGAGACACTTGCCAAACCTTTCCCACACTCAGATGGCCAGAACAGGGAGCGTGGCTGACAATTTCCTTTTCCTGAGGCTTATTTCCACTTTCATCCCTCCAGGAAGCAGCAGCAGAACCATCACTCAATCTCTGCAGCTGTTCTGCTCTGTGCCAGAGCAGTGACCTCAGTGACAGCAGATGGGAAGCAATAATGTCATCCCCATGCCATAGATTTAAAAGGACAAACCATCCTGTATGACCAGCTTTTCATTAGCAGAATTTCACAGAAAAATAGCTGAAGTTCAGGAAGTGCCATATGCATATCCTAAGCAGGCAGAGAGATCCAGTTACTTTTATCCTAATGAATGATGCTCCTAAAGTTTAATTCAGCACTGAAATTTGTTGAAAGGGAGCAGGATAGAAAGGTAAGATTTGGCACCACACTGCTTTTCTAAGTTATCAAAGGCAATCTGAACACTGGGCTCTGGTTACAAATCTGATCATGAAAACATGGTTCTTGGGGGAGGAGAAAGAAACCAGCATTCAAGCTACTTTTCCCCTTGCTTTCCAAAACTACAAAGCAGCTGAGCAAAAAGCAATGGCCCTAGCTTCAGCAGCAGAACCTCAGCCCAAGCATTTGATCACACGGACTGACATTAAATACATGTCACAACATAGGTACCTTCTCCAGACAGAAGTGCTGCTCAAGGGGAGCGTCCTCGCATACAGACTTCAAGATCAGAGGATATCTGGCATGCAGACACACCAGCATGCATGCTCCTGCCTCACCTATCCAATATCTCTTTCTAGACATGAAGCTATAAGCATGACAAAACTTGTTCTTTGTTTAGTTACATACAACATGCAGTACCTACAACCTCTTATTTCTTCACCCAACAAGATGGGTTGCACTGGATCTACAGATTTCATCATGCAGCAAGCTGTCCCTAAGCCTCCTCTTCCAACCTGGCAAAGAATTTAAGCTGGCACTTTGCTCAATGGGAAGAGATAGGGGAAAACAAGCACAGCAGTAACTGCATGGCACTTGCCTTCTCCTCCAGCTGCAGCACATGGAGCTGATTTTATCTTCAAAATTTTCAGTTTGGTTCCTCTCCTGGACACTTATTGGACAACCAGCTGGTCTCTGTAGCACAAAGACTACTCAAATGGTGATGATCACTCATCAAGAAATTAAATGAGTTCTTATGTAGTATCTGTTAGCTACACGTGTGTAAAAAAAGGCAGAAAGGGGCTGGGGAAGTTCTTAAGGAATGAACTTGAGCAGAAATCCTCAGGTACACCCTACTCCTTTCAGACAGCAACCTCACAGGCACTGATATTATTTGAGAAGGAGAGTGTTTTTTGATTTTCAAACACCTGCGTAAGCTTCGATCCAAGCTAAGATCATGGAGAACTTAGCAGAAGGAAGGATCTATACGGAACGGATTATTACTGCCCACTGTGGACACTGTTGCCTAGAACTGTATTTTTAAAGAGAATAATCTTGCTGGTGTGTCTCTTCTGATCAGCCCTTCAAAGGCATATTCATATAAGTAGGAGCAGCAGCATCTCTGTTGAAGTGTTCTGACAACATGATGGGCTGCTATAAACACATAATTTGCACAAGTGTAACCAGTCCAGATACTTAGGGTAGGTCAGAGCACTGACTGACCGTGCCCTCTCTAACATAATTCTTGCTATCTCTTAGTCAGAAAGACCCTGTTTAGATGCAAAGGCACTCTGCAATTGCCATCTGCAAGAGTGTGAAAGAAATATGCACAACATGGATTGCTGACCAGGCAAAACTTTGCTGGAGTAGGATATAGTTTTAAAGGTTTACTGAGGGCACCAACTGCTTTCTTCTGTTGTTTAGCAGTACTTTAGAAAATACACTTACACACAGTACCAAGAAAAGCCAAGAATAAAACCTGGAGATAATTTACTTGCAAATACAGCACAAAAGCAGAAAAATCTGTGAGTGTGCAGGCAAGATGCTGATGATTGAGAGATGTTCACCATCACATGGACTACTTTCCCAAGAAGAGTAATACCCTCTTTTCCAGTAGGAAGGGATGAAATAGCACTTATTTTATCCTTCACTGATATACAAGAACTAAAGAGGCTGATGTTCAGTACTTGCCTTTTCTATCCATTATTTCCTGTGGTGTTTTTTCCTCCTGATATTGCAAAGAGTAACTGCTATTTGCAACACTGTGAATGATGGTTAATGCTTAGATTAAATGTGAGCTGGGAGGCAGAGAAGGATTAAATGCAGAGATGATACTGTCTTAACAGACTGCTGGCCTTTGTCCTAAGTGAGCTATCAAACTTATACCCAACAAAATCCATCAGGAGAACAGCAGCTTTGCCAGCAGCCATTACAAAGGGAAGAGGAAAACATTTCAAATCAAGGGGAATAACTTCTATTGGGATAAGACAATTTCACAGATGGTAGAAATACCAGATTCTTTGAAAAGCAATAGTACACATGCATTCAGTGTATCTCTAGCCTGAGACAAAGGGAGGAAAAGCAGAAAGCAAACCATTTGTTTATCTGTTTCTCACATCAGGTAAGCAAGTTATGACATGCCAGCTACAAGAAAAACATTGGACCCTCTCCTGTATTCTGCAGTCTGCAGTATTGATGCTGTGAAGCACATCCTAGATCTGAGGCAATGAGTCAGAAACTCAAAAGACAGGGGAAGAAAGATCCAAACAGCAAGGGAAGAGGAAGACGTGACAAGGAAAAGGGAACAGCAATAATCCAAGTCAAAATAAACAGAGAACCACTTGCCTGAACAAACCTTTGGTACAATACCACCTGTGAGTTCTTCTGATCACATTGGCCAGGTCTCCAGGAGACAGAATTCTTCAGCATCAGTAAATGAGCCCCTGGGGGAAAACATGGCAAACAAAGCAGGAGCAGTCAGCCCAATAATGTACTGAGGATAACAGGGAAAGTAAAACCTGAAAAGCTCCCAGTCCTGCAGATGTAAACGCGATCCCTAAAGACTGATAATCTTTTTTCCTTAATGTGGGGCTGCATTACGATAAGCACAGGGAATGGCAGTGACCCTTACCATGGCTGCGTGCAGGAGGTCACCTCCAACACAGAAGCGAATGTAGAGCCAAAGTGGTGCCAGCAAGAGGATTAGTTTCTCGTTTTCTATCTGCTGTGAAGCTTGTGATGGCAGGCACATGGGAAGAGCCAATTGCACTTCTGCCGATGGCTGCAGCACGCCCTGTGAAACTTTGCATCCCTTCAGTACCTCATGTCAAAGACTGCAAAAGCTGGGTCAGAGAGGCTGAGCACGCTGAGGAAAACCTGAATGCACTGAGTCACAGGAGCAGACTTCCACCTTACGGAGTTCTCACAAGGTCTGAGTCCCTCCCCCCACCCCGACACGCACAAAAAAACACATAACCTACCTTATTCCCTTAATTTGCCCACTTCAGCACATTTCAGGCTGCTGCACTGTGAAGAGAAGCACAAACATGTCAAAAGGACTGCCACAGTGGAACTGAGCACTGAGCAAGCAGCAGCAGGGACTGATACAAAACGCTAGCTTTGAGACCTGCTGATGCAAGGTACAGCTCTGGGGGTGAACAAGAAACAACTTCTTGCTGTTGCCTTCTTGTTCCTGATGAAGTGTTACAGCCCACTCAGACTCCCTCCACGTTCTGATGCTCAATACAGTTATTATTCCACCCTCAGCAAGGCTTCTGCGTCCATCTCTGAGAAGAGCAGGGGTTGCTTTGTCTGTCGCAGTGATCTTGCATTGCTTCACAGTGCACAGGAACGCATGCTGCCAGACCTCACCGGGCCATACAGCACAAACCAGAACTCAAAAAGCGTCTGCATTCCCCACCTTAAAACACAGGGAAAGCCCAGAGAGAAGAGAAGCTGCCAGCTGTTCTCTGCATTGATGCTTTTTACACTTCCCAGTCACCCATTCCAAGCCCCATAAATACCTGCAGGGTCAAAGCCCTGTCCTCACGAGTAAGAGCAGCGACCTTGACAAGTGACATAGCCAATATACAGTCACTTCTTTAGAGAGACTTGCCCCCTGGTACAATTTTTTGCTCATTCAGTCTTCTTCCTCCCTTAAGCAGAATCTGCCAGAACTAACTACATTCAATTCATTTTCCTCTTCCTCTTTCTCCTTATTTTATTTTATTTTCTGTGTTGTCCCAGCCTCCCCTCTCTGAGGTGACTCCCTGGGGAAAATCACGTCCCTTGTACTTTTTACCCTGTGTGCATAATAGAACATTATCTGCATAATTTATCTTTCACTACATGTTGTGTCCCTCCTGGCTAAGTGTTTTTCTAAAATAAATATATATATCCTTACTGCTTACACTTGGAAAATGAGCCAGCAACCTTGTCCTATATGAGAATTCTATGGTACCCAAAACCTGAACTACCAAGAATAGATTGGCTCAGTCCTTTAGGTCAAATGCAACTGTCAAGCTGATTGCTGTTCATCTCTGAACACACATTTCATAGCGTTCAATTCTTCCCATAGATCTAATGAAACCCCTGCCAGGCTGAATCCAGATAGAATTCGGAATTGAAATGCAACCCAGAAAACAAGGGAATTCCAAGAGATAAGGCAAAACAAACAAAACCCTTCCCGAGACACCTATGGGAAAATCATAGAATAAAATCATAGAATCATTAAGGCTGGAAAAGACCTCTAAGATCATCTAGACCAACCATCAACTCAGAATGAGGAACACAACCACAGGTCATAGGCTAATTGACACGACCGTGACACCCAGACCACTTTGTGCAGCCATGCTACTCCCACTTAGTGAGCTTTCAAGAATTGCAGCTGCCAGCTAGTTCATACTACAACTCACAGAATGCTGACAAAACAGCTGACACTCTCTTGAAGTTAAATGTGCTGGGGCAGTTGTGGTCCAGTCACCACAGTCTTCAGTCAGCTTCTCTCATGGGCTGATGAGCACGAGAACAGCACTGTGTTTTGCTGACACTGTTTGGGTTTCCAGGTGTTTACAGCTAGAGCAAGAAAACTTGAAAAGAAAAAAGAAAAAAAAACACACAAAAAAGACAAAAATAAAACATATTCTTTTCTATTGTGGCCTAAGGTTTCATAGCAAATTGGAATCACAGTATATTAGGGTGAAATTGTGCCCTCATAACTAAGGGAGTTAAAAGTCAATCTTCATTTATTCTACCACGTGACTGCATCCATTCAAATAAAAGTGAATGCAATGTTTCTGAGTTTCTTCTCATTTTCCCTTACAATTTTGAAAGCATCCAAGTTTTCTTCTTGGCCCAACAGTTGTGCTCCTTGTTTTGCACCATCTTTCCCACTTGCAGCCGTTCACCAGCAGGTTCAGCACCCAGGGTTGCAAGGTACTGGATCTACACCATAGTAGGATTGAATTGCATGCTTGCAATGGTAGGCAAATGCAAGAGCAATGTCATGCAGGTTTGGAGTTTCCTCTCAATCCTTTCATAATTCAGATGTCTACAGATACCTTTGGTAGACTGAGATGTCCTTGGAGAGTCTAGATCTTTCCAAGGGAAGCTTACAGGATCAATTCAGGTACCTGGGCAGAGGTGTTTGGGGTCTCTTCAAACAACTGATTTCTGAAAGTGCTGAGTGTCCTGAGCAGAAGAGACTGAGAAGCAGCTCTTTTACCTAAAAAATGACAACACTGGAGGGGATCTCAGAAGAATCAATTTGAATTTGACTGAAAATGCTTTAGAGGTAGGAATATGGCACTTGATGGAATCAGCTAAAAAGCCCTGAAAATAGGAAAAAAAAACAGTATGTCTTCTCCCTTCTTTGATGGTATTGCAAAGCTCTGCTGTGCATTTTTCTGTTTTAGCAGAAGAGTTGAAACTGAACTTACAAGCTGCAGGTAAAAAAGGATGGCTTTTCATTACAGTTTCTTTGACATTCTCTGAGACTTTGACATTCCTACCCAGGGAGACAAGCATGGAAGAGGGCTGTGATGGCCACAGTGGGAAGAAGGCAGGAAGGTTTTGCTCAAAACAAATACACACGTTTTAAAACTTATCTCCTCTAAACATCAGCTGTTCCTTACAAACCTTCCTCTGAAATCAAAAGCAAGAGTCACATCTCGAAGGACTTCTGTGGAGGAAAGAAGTTCCTTACACTGATCTGCCCACAGGGCTGCTATCAGGACTAGGACTAAAACTACTCTTCCTCCATAGTTCTGAAGGCATTACCAGTTTCCAAGTGCAGCCAACAAAGATGTCCTTCAAGCAGGTGAAGTCACACTGTACTTTCTTTCATTTTCACTGTGTTTGGGCAATTCTCTGTTATCAGTAATGGCAAGAAGTGGTTCCTATGTTTTATCACCACAGAGGTGATTTTGCCAGCCTGACTTTCCAGCCTTTAGTTGTTCTGGTATCAGATCTGGCGCTGGTACCTATATTGATATTGCTTCTGGTATTGGTATTGCATCTGTTCCAGTACTGACTGGAATTCTTTGCCCCAGTGGATATAAACATTAACATTTGGTGAGGGGAAGGAAGCCTGAGAACACACGGGTCATTTCAATCAGCTCAGCATGATCAAACTCTGGGACACATCTGCTCAAAGCATCTGTGGTTTTTAAACGTTTGCCCCAGAGCCAAAAGGCCAGGATACAGAAAACACCGACGTGTTATGCACCAGAGAAATCAGAAGTCACGTCCTCAGCGAGCACTGTGAGCTCAGGTTCCAGAAGAAAAGGTAAAAAGGGGACACAGTTTCAGAAAGGACTGAAAAGATAACAAAGAGTTTTTTCCACGTACGCGAGTCACAACACTGGTGGCTACTGAAGAAAACTCAGACAGGTGATACAGAACAGGTGTGGTCATGAAAACACTTCTGCTTTTTCAGAAAGCTGTTTGGGCCAATTAGAGTAATTAAAACAGAACTTGCTGAGAAGTCTTATTAAAAAAAAAAACAAACACACACACAACAACACAGTTTTAAATTTAACATAATTACTGCAATTTGCTGCTGCACAACACAACAGATAGCCTTTTGTAACCTAAAAAGGCCTATTTAGTATAAGCAGCAGACAGTGTGATTTCTAGCATGAGGGATACTTGAACATTTGTATTTCATTTGCTGGGCTCTGGGGACTTTTTTGGCTGTTCTTTTTTCCCTTCCTCCCTTCATGAAGATGAAGCTTGGTTTGTGAACTTGCATCCAGGCAAGAAATCTCTGTAGGAAGCTCTGTTGGAAAAAGCTGAGCTATGTCTCTCCTCTGAGTTTTCCTCTGGAAAAGAGCTCTTCCATTCAGGACTACAGGGGGAGCCTGTCTCTTGCCATAAAGCAGCTTCCCCAGCTGCATCAGCTGAGTAACACCAATAATACGCTCAACAATTAAATTGGGCTGCACTCACCTTTTCCTTGGGGGTCACGAATTAGGATGCTTGATGACAAACCTCTGGGGATTCTGGAACAAGAAGGAAAAGGCGAGGGAAATCTTTCAGGTCTGAAAAATAAATCTGGTCAGTTTATTGTAGCAGTTTGTAAGTACTTAAGTGAGCCAAAAATAGTTTAGCAGTTCAATGGAGCAGTACAGGCACCATATCTATGCTGGCTTGGACATGTGTGTGTTAGCTGCATCACTGATCATAATAATGTCCTTAGGTGTAAGAACAGGATTCGTGTGCTCCTCCAGCTGACGTTTTAGTGTAATTCTATGTTAATAAAAGTGCAGCTGAAAAATTCGTGCAGAAAACAACTCAGTCTAAAGCACTGAAAATGGAGGAACCCCCCTGTGAAAGTCTCTCTGATTCTGGGGGTTGGAGGTGATTGAAGCAAACCCGTACATGAAAGGACTACTACCCAGCAGCACTGTCCTCCCTGTTACTACAGGCAGTCAGGCTTTGAAATGATGACAAATTGGCTTGGAAATGCTCTGATGCACCTGGATGATCTCAGAAAATGAAAGGCCTGGGGGATTCCCTTTTCAACCTAAAAGGGAAATACATGTTTATGAAAATCAGCCACGCTTCTTCTCTTTTGTTTTCATCACTGCAATAGAAGTGAAACATGCACAGTCCTGGGGAGAGCCGCTGTCCCATCAGCAGGCAGTAACCAGACTCATCTGCTGATGGCTTCGTGGCTTCAGCACAGAACTGCAGCTGGGTTTTATCCTTCCCTTGCCCTCTTTAAATGCGGATGGACTCAGCTTTTGTTTAGAGCATTCCCCAGTCTCTTGGTCAATCAGATAAACAGAGGCATGCTTTGGCCTTAAGATGTTACCCTGGAGCTTACTGGGGCTGGCAAGTAGAGAGGAAGGAGCAAGTAAGTGCTAAACAGGATGATAAATCCTCCACCACTCCCAGCCACTATAAGGAAACACTAATTTCTTAGCTCTCACAGACTGCCCCCCATCCCTCAAGCAAATATGTCATTTTTCTTTCTAACAGAAGCATGAGTTACTTTAAGTCAATGCTGCGATCAATACCAGAAGCCCTGGGACTTCTCATACAACATTAATTATATAGCCAGGTTAAGAGCTGAGTACTGCATCTTAACCAAGGAACAGCTCCTAAACTTAGAAGTTGAAGTATCCTTCTGCCCAGGTGAGTCACAACCACAGAGCCAGCACTGGATGCTTCAGAGTTCATTTAAACTTTACAAAGAACAAGAAATGATTGTTAGCGTTTGAAATCATTCACTCTTATTTATCAATATAAAGCCAAACTACACTCTGAGAAGTCATCTCTGTATTAGAAGCCATTTCTCTCCCTCTCTTGACAGCGTTTCAAGTACTAGATTGAAAATACTGACTACAGAAAAGTTACATCAAATCCTGGGCTTGCCTCACAACCCACTCTATGGACTCATTTCCACCCCTACTGCAGAAGTGCCAAGCCTTCTCCTGTAGAAGTGTCACACAGAGGAGCAGAGGCTTCTCTGTGAATGCTGAACTGGATTTATAATCATCCACTGATGCATGTACCAAGAGATGGCTCAAGGAAGGCAATGAGAACTCAGATCCCAGTACACTCTCAAGGCAGAGCTCTGTATTTGTAGCCACAAATGCTTCGTGTCCACATTTTCTTCTTTGTTCACACTGGAGACAACTTCACACAACCTCACTTTTCCATTCCTCCCATCCCTTAATGAAGTTCATTGAGGAGCTTCGACAAACATCCAAAACACTGCAGAATGGAAGCAGCACGAGGTCAGCCGAGCGACCCAAGCTCCTGCTGGAGAGCCAGGAGCTACCCAAGTTGCTGAGTGCCTGAGCATTACAAGGGATGCAGAACAGAAGGATGGCAGTGCGAGGCCACAGGGCTGCCTGCAACCTGCTGAGCCTGGGAGGAGGAAGAGCGTGTTCCGCTGCTGCCCTCATGGCTGCCTGCTCCCTGCTGGTGACAAAGCTCTAGTTTGGAGCCCTACTGAGAAGCACTGTTTTACCTCATCATTTCATTTCCAGCCTCTGGCCCAGAATATGACCAAACGTGAACTACAATTTATCAAGAACAAGCCCCTGGGGCTGATCATCCTTCTAGAGCTCACCTTTATTCTATTACTTGGACAAAATACTTCCATGTAGATGCCTTCATGTAACTAATGGAGCTGAACCTCTTCTCTGCTCCTGTAGCATCAAGTTAATAACAAATTGCACTCCCTCACCAGGCAAAATAATCCCCTCAGAAACTCTAATCAGACGTGAAAACTCAAAGGACAAAACCAGACGTATGCAAAACATATGCAGTGCACATAATTTCAGGCACCCCTGGAGCAGGGGCTCTTCTCATAGCCCCCTCCCTGCCTGCAGCTCCCATTTGCCAGAGACAACAAGAGGAACCTGTGTTCTGCTGCTGCCTCTGCATGGAGATAATTCATTGACAAGGCTCCTAGTAATGTGCCAAACCATTAATTACTGTAAGAACTGTGTCAGCGAGAAGCAGGCAAGGTGACTGCTGAAAATGGTCAGAGAGAGCTGCCTATTAGCACTTGCTACCCTGTCCATTACATGCTGAAAAACAGACCGATAATACCTGACAGACATCTCTTAACTATTGAATATCACAAGCTGACTAAATTACGTACATAAAGCACTAATTTAAACCAGCTTTGGGGAAACGAACTAAAAGAAAACTGGCCTCTAAGCCAGTCAGTCCTGTTCCAAGTCCATGGGCCCCATCCTACCGGTACAGCTGAGTCCTGGGGTATGACGGCACAACATCTGCTTATGCAAACAAGTGCTTGACTCATAACCCTGTGCCATCATCTATAGAGGCAGAGAGATGGCACAGCTCTGCCCCATCCCTCTCTTGGAGATGGCACGTGAGAGTTCAGATGAATTCTGGAGTTTCTGTGAGAAAACAAACAAACAAACAAAGAACAGATTACAGGCTTCTCTTCATGGAGCTGGTGAGTTTACATCCTAGAAAAGAGGCAGAGAGGGAAGCACGAAGTTAATAGTTATGGAAGCATCTTGCCACACTCCTGAGCATCTGCCCACAACACTTCCCAATTATCACACTAAATCCAACAGAGTGACCTTCCTTCATGCCCCATAACTGCTTTCTTTCCTTCCAGTCTTTTAATTTCATTGTTTTTAATTTTATTTTCTCCCTTTTCTTTAGCCAGTCTCACAGCAGGCCACGGGGCTAGGAATCCTTACTTTTATCATCTGAGATAAGAGGGATATGACAAGACACATGCTATAAAATGACAAATGGCAAACCGTAAGGAACCCCAGAAATAACAGTTTGGATGTCCAAAGGGAAAGGCAGGGTATGGATGCTCCCAAGTGCATCTCTAAGTCCACCAGTGCTGCAGAGAGAAATGTGCTTCTTCCCAGCATGGTTGTGCCCGGACTTGTAAGGTTCCTGGGGAAATCCCTGCGTGCACTGAGAGCAATACCTGCCAGAGGGAGACAGGCAGCGCTGGCAGCTCATACCTTTGGAAAAGGTCCGGCAGAGCCTCTGGGTTACAGCATGAACTGTGTCACACACCTGGAGTGATCGCTTTGAAGAAATCAGTACTTGCTGACGGAACACACAGAATGAGCAACACAGGTTCCCCTAAGGGATGCATAGTGAGGGCTGGGAGAAAATCAGTAAAGGAAGTCTGTGAGGGAACCACCTGGCAGCAGTGAGCCAAGACCGGGCTGATGCTGAGCAGCTGAGAGAGATTTGGGGCAGAGCAAAGGGCCCTGGTATGCTGGGAGGGGGAGAGGAGGAGCTGCCCCCAGGGATGGAGGGGAGATGGTGGGCTGGGATATTAGAGAGATGAGTGTTGGGGGTGAGGAGGTGGAGGGGAAATCAGAAATGAGGGCCAGTGATTCAGATACAAATGGATTAGATTGGGATAAAGGCATCTGGGAGGGAGTCAAAGGATGTGAGATTAAGAAGCACGCACAAAAAAAGCACAGGAGAGCTGATGGACATTCAAGGGGAATGAGAAAACAAGATCAGCTCAATGGGTTGAAACAGCATGAGATGGGGATAGCCACAGAGCAGAGCAAGAGGCCCTGGATGCATTTGTAGGTGATCAAGCTGCTATTAAATGGAGTACGCACACTGCGCAGGGATGTCTTACATTTTGGTTTAAATGAGAGAGACAGCTCCATCCCAGGGACACACCAGCACTGCTGAAGTGCCCCGGCTGAAGGCTCGCTGCCCAGGAACAGCCAAGCACTGTGATTCCTTGCCCTGACCCGGATGTGCTGAGCTTCACGTGGTCGCCACACAACCTTTGTGAGCTGGAACGAAAGGATGAGTGAGAGGGCTGAATGATGCAGTGAGCAGGTGACAGAAAAGCAATAGAAGCACTGGCTCTGGGCTGGGAATCAACATGCATGCCTGTTTGGTGGGGCAAGAGGGCCCACATCGGTGTGTGCTGCTCCACCACGCGCTGTCCTTTAGCACTTCCTAATAGATTCCTGCACTGCAGCTACTGTGGAATGAGTTGAAACAGATTCTGACTTCAGAAAGCAGCTCTGGAACGTTGCCTCTGCACAGTAGTGAGTGGAGAAAAGCACCTCCAAATGAGGCAGCAGATAGTCTGACTGCAGCCCGCTCACAAACGCAGCGCAGAAAGCAGCGCAATAGCAGAAATAATCAGCAGGAGAGCAGATAATGCAAAAGTCCTCTTCACATGCTGAAGAAATTCACGTTCAAGTACAGCCTAAATGAGATTAACTGCAGGTCCTCGGTGCTGTGAAGCTGCTGCTTCAGTCTCATTTCACATCCTGGAGCTGCAGCCCTGTTCTTCCCAGCCCTAGGAGCACACGGTGACCCCCTGCTCAAACACACGCACAAGAGACTATTTTATTTCCATTATTCCTGACAAACAAAGAGGTTAAAGCTGAGAGGGGAAAAAAAAGAGAAGAAAAAGGGAAGAAGGAGCGAACAAGAGGAACCTACTTTAAGCAACTGAGGTTAATCTGACTCAAAGCCTAAATCCATGTTAGCGGTTAATCCAGTTAGTAAGGCTTTCACTGGGAGCTTTGAAAAATCCTTTAACCTCTTGCTGTAAACTAGGAGCAGCTTAACAGCTCAGTGTTCATGAGAAAAGCCTGTCAATAACGCTGCTAAACAGGTATTTAGCAGGATTTAAGAAACAAGCATGTGACAACTCTTCTTTAATGAAGCAATTGGGCTTCTCTCCAGGATCCAAATGGTCACTGTTATCTTGAGCCTTGCCACAATCTGCTTTTTCGGGTTCCAAAAGCAGATGAAGTTATGGTCTGTCACCTTGGGAAGTATTCCTTCCCGGCAAAACCACAGCAAAAAGCAGATTTCAGTAGTGGTTTTCAAAATCCCAATGGATTCTTCACCCTGAGAGATCTTGTAGGAAGAAGAATGCAGCACTCAAGAAATTAAACGCACTTCCCTGTGACTTTTTCCCCTTTTAGGGTCCTCTACACCATTCCAAGGAATGCAGATTGACAAATAGCTTTGACATTTATGACTTTCTATCCTCAGCCTGAGTCTAGCAGGATAAACAGTAAACCAAGCCTTTTTTTTCCTTTTTTCTTTTTTTCTTTTCTTACCATCTGTCTGCAAAGTCATTACGCATTCGCTCCACCTGCAGAGATAGCCAAAAATGAGCTAGCTGCACTCCAGAAATCGTGCAGCCACATTGGCAGTGCTGTGCTTTGGTTCTTGGCTAAGGCAGAGTAGGGGAACAGGGACACAAGGCAAAAGCCCTGCCCTGGAGCCTTCTGCTCTGTACCAAGAGGTATAATCAGGCCAAGGCCCCTCTGCCTCTTGGGTTCCTGTTATCCGTGCATCCCATTGCCGTTCACTTTCACAGATAAAAGGTCATTCTGTATTTTCCCCCCCCTCTCGATGTTCCTCCCAAGCAGGAACGTCGCATTACCTTTGCTATTTGCTGTGCTCAGCCAGAGCCCCACGGAACATTAAGCCGCTTTTACCGCCGCGCTGTGCAGGGATGCTCAAAGGGAGGTGGATCATTGCCATTCTGCTGCTGCCTCTAATTCAAGAGAGCCAGGAGAGCGAGCAGGGTCTTTCAGAGAGAAATGCTTTGCAACCAGGCTGAGAAATCCAACGTGTAGAAAGATACAAGAAAAAAATAATTCCTCTCTAAGCACCCAATCAGAATTTCAATAATGTACAGGTTTTGTGTCACTCGAAAGTATTTCCATTTCTGTCCGTTTAGTCTCTGACTTTTTCTGCTGATAAGGGAAAAAATTTTCCAGGCACACACACAGACATATTAAAGCACTTTCAGAAGGATTGCCTTTATGGAAGGCCTATCTAATGAGCCTGTGATCCATGGTCCCCTGTGAATCACTCTGATAGGCATAAGGACAGCACACGCACTAATTAACCTATAACTCTGCCACTAAAAAATCACGCCATGAGTTAATAAACTAAGATAATTATTTTTTCTTTCATAAATCATATTTTCCTATAGCTCAACGAGGTATTTTCAACCACTGTTCTATCCCCAATCACTATCCTATGCCATTTCAAGAAGAGCTTTTAAGCAAGAAAAAGAATTACTTTAAAAATAGAGAGTGGTTAAATCCAGTGAGCTTCCACTCAATTCAAATTCCAGCTCAGTCCTTGTTACCTTCAGGTATACCAATGGAAACTTGACTCTTTCTGCATCATGAAGAGTCATCTTCATTGCAAAGCACACTTGGAGCAGGTGCAGTTTTAGCAGATACACTATTTCTTATTGCAGAGCCTGTTGTATCTAGGTTTGCTGGAAATGCTGTTTTTCGTGTGCAAGGTAAAACGTTCTGGTTTGTTATGAGCATTAATCCAAAAGGCAAAGTGGATAAGGGTAGCATTTGATTTTTGCCACAGCTGTAATGCAGTATCTGGATACAGGGGGTAAGGTTCAAGCTGTGGAATTTAACTTTGTAAAGGCTTCGGCAGCAATCACACGTAAGCAGAAGAGAAAAAAATAAATCACCCAACCCTCAGTTCTACACAGCCTTTTCCTGTGCCGCAGCCACTGCCAATTCCCACAACTTCCAGAGGGAATGTCCACCCCAAATTTTCACCTGTTATGATTCACCCCCTTCCCAGCACTAAGATATCTGGGGCTTTTCCAGCCCAGTTGGTTTCCCAAGCCAGCCAGAGCTTCTCAGGGGCTACCAGCAGCCTGAGCTGCCAAGGGGGGCAGCATGATGAGCCCATGGGCCCAACGGTGCCCACATCCCCCTAGTACCAGTATGGCCGACAGCTGGGACACGCACCGCAGATGGCCCTGTGCTGCCCAAATGGGAGCTGTGCTCTGCTCAGCCTGGCTGTATCCCAGCAGCTCACTGGTTGGCATTGCCCTGGGGGTCACCTCGAGCCATCTGCCCACCTCGCCCATCTGAGAAGACCTTCTGCTACTTCTGCTGCACGAGGAGGAGGCCGGATGCTGCCAGACTCCCTGCCGCTCGCCTCTGAATAAATAAATAACCAGGGAGCAAAGGGAGCCATCGCTCTTTGGTTCAGATGTGGTCTGGCAAGCTGAGGACTGGTAAGCTGGGAAAGAGCCAGGAAAAGGCCACCCCTGAGGGGCTCTGCAGTCAGTGCTGCTGGAGAGAAGGAAGGATGTGCTAGGATGCTGTCCCCATGGCAGCATCAGCCTGCTGAAAGCATGAACCCCAGCTGGATGAGACTCCGGGGAAAATCTGTTCTTTGGGTGGGTTGTTAAACCCAGGACTATGTTTTCTCAGGTGGAGATGTATCCCATTGTGGGCCCTTCTAATTTGTGTCAGTGGGAGCTGAGCATAAAGAGCAGCTCTGCGAGGAGGGCTGGGACACAGCATCCGTCCACCTCCATCACCAAACAAGGAGACTCTGAGAACAGCCCTGCTCTGGAGAGGTCAGGGGAAAGAGAAAGGAGGGAGACAAGGAATAAGCAGATGCAGAAAAGTTCTGAGTTCACGTTAGGCTGAAGAAACGTAGACTGGACTGTAAGGAGCACAGAGCAGACTAAGGCTCACTTCAGTTATTAATACAGAGATTTTACAAACACACAATATGATGGTGTTGCTGTGGTACTGGCACAATTACTCCCAGTCTCTATAAACTTCTTGTGGTCTCTCATGCAGTTTCAGGGTCTCTGGTTGCCTTTGAGCCTGGAGCAGCTCTTACTCTTCTTGGAAACAGGGATTGGGAATCAGCCCTCCATCTACAGCTCACAAACAGCACTCCCCACCCCAGCCCCTTCCCATCTTCTTTTCCACCTGAAGATAAGCAGCTTGCAGAGCCTCAGACTGTGACTAACTGCTGAAAACACACCTGCTGAAGAAGTGGGGATCATCTGTCACATAAGGCTGGCAAAACCTGCAGAAGATGGGAGCTAAGATGGAAAGTTATGCAGCAAAGCTATGCAAAGAATCAGGCTGAGTCAGAGCCCCTCTACAATAATACAGTCATGCACTCAGATTGAGCTCCTTGGCCACTGCTAGCACAACTGACCTTCTGTCCTGTTGTCACCTGGTGACTGACAAGTTCATCAGCCACACTGCATGCCAGGGAGATGATGAGGGAATTAATGGAACCCTTCTTCCCAGCAGCTGAGAGCTGTGGCTGTGCGGTCACAGGCTCTCAGCCTCTCTGCTCTCAGTAATCAGGGCAAACGCAGACTGAATGCACAAAGCAAGAGATGGCTGGGCAATAAGGGAGAATTGGAAGAACATCAGGTAGTGCCAGGCTGCAGGCAGGGAAGGATGGCACAGAGTTTCCCTGCATCAGGCTTTTGGTCCCAGCAGGTTAGCTACAGCCATACTGACAGATGCAACCACCCAGCTTGGAGGGATTCAAATTAAGGTCAAAAGGGGTAATGCAACAGTGAACGAATGAATGTGTTGTTCCTGGCTCACAGTCATGCCCAGATGCACGTTCCTCATTATTTGAGGATAATTAAAATGCATTGTTTGCTTGTATGTGTGCACAAGTACACAGTTTACAACTCTGGAGAAGAATACAACTACAGGAACTATTTATCTCACTGCCTCTGGAGCAGCTCTCTGGATTTTAAACTTGGGAAAAAGGGGAAGGAAGATGGGAAGGGATTAAGATTGCCTCTTTTTTGATTTAACCTTGCTGGGAGAGGAGGGGAAGGTTGCTCAGAGCCTTTCAGTCCTGAGCAGCGATTTGGCAGAACAATATTCATGCAATTTCACATTTTCAAGGAGCAGAGCTTGTAGGCTCGTGGCTGGAATTGGGACCAGGAAGGGTGGCTTTGCCCCCTTCCCCATCATTCTGCAGATTAATTAGCCATTATTCTCAGTTCCACAATGTAATTTCATCCCAGATCTGCAACAGCAAACTCTGAACCCATCCCAGACCATGATGCCAGCTGTGCCCACCTCCTATCCAACAACCATGAAGATCCTGCATGCCAAAACTCCCTCTCTCCTCCTGTACAGCAAGGCTCAGCTGTGACAGATGCACTTTGCATCCTGCTATGTGCTCCCCATGGAAGCTGACAAATGACTTTGTGTAAAATCTGACTCCCAGGAAACAAGTTTGTGTTGACAGTGGTACCCAGAAGCTTTGACCACAACTGGCAGCAGATGAACACATCGATGCATAAAGGATAGGACTGAGCTGGGCACAGCCAACAAGGTTGTCTTGGAACTGGGAGATATTTACACTATACTCTCCAGTTACCCAGCAGAAGCACGCAGCCTGTGTATCTTCTCCTAAGGTATGCACATATTCTTACATTTTGTCCTAAACCTAAACGTGCCTGCAAGCAGAGAAGGCTGTCTGAGCACCAGTCTGTGCATCAGGCTTGTAAAAGCTGTTTTGGCAAGCCTCTAACGCTGTGCTACTGTCTGTCAGTGGGTACAAAAGCACACGGAAGAGATGACAGAATGCTGTTTGATCATTTTAAATTTCTGATGTTTAGGCGGCTGTGTATTCCCAGCTAGAAAATGCTAAGCCCATCAGTTATGTCCTCGCTATTCTCTTCATGCCATCTAATCCACACTGGCCTTCCAGCCAGAGCACTGCCCTAAATTGCCACACAGAGTTAGCTCTCCATTACGCGGCTCAGTGGAGTGAGGGGCAGAGACATCTGTGTGCACTGCTCAGCGTTACTCAGCACAGGATCCCCAGGCCTAATGAGCTTGGACACTGCACTGAATCCTGGCTGACTCCTGCAGCCCTGGTCTCCAGCTCATAAACCTTTCCAGAGTGCCAAGGCACACAGGCAGCCTCCTCCCCAGGCTGGTCCAAGGACTGCTGCCTCCATATCAGCCATGTCTAATGCATCACCAGGGCTGCAAAGCCCACATCCGTAGCCTCAGCTGGACCAGGGCTGGCTCCATCACCCAGCCTAACAGCCTGCCTGCACTGCCTGTCTGTTCTGAGAAGCTGGGCGAGAGACAAGCCAGCAGGAGTCCCACGGGCTTTAGTAATACAGTGTCTCATTGCTGATTATCTTAATTACGGGTTCTGCATTAGGGGCTTGACCAAGATTATCTGTGAGCTGAGAAATAGGCACCTTGCAAATCATCCTCGCTTTGATTTACTTCAGGATTTGGTCCTCACACAATGCTGTTAGCAACTGGCATGGCTGTATTCTGTCTGTTTACAAAGTCTTGCTGCTGCACTGATCAGGAGCTGGGCACAAACAGCAAGATAAGTCAGTCTAGGCTCTGTGCTAACGTGAGTGGCTCTGCATAGAGCCAGCTTTGTTTTTCCTTCTTCCGAAGACTGATGGTGTCCATAATTCTATGAAAACTGGGATGGGATGGGATGGGATGGGATGGGATGGGATGGGATGGGATGGGATGGGATGGGATGGGATGGGAGGAGAGAGACAATCCTGACCTCTGGATCCTCACATTGCTCAGACACTCACTACCAGCCCTGTCTGATGGTGAGATCTGCAGAGGCTGCCCAGAAACTCCCTGAGTTCAAGTGCTCATTAATTTGTCAGCATTCACACTTGGGATTTCATCAGGCTAAAACTGATGTAGAGTAAAGATCATCTCCAGAGAAGCTTCAAAACAAAGAGCATGGTGACATTTCCATCCTACCTCTCCTTCCCAGGGACCTTCTGCTAAACACCAGCTCCCAAAGGAGCCTGCCAAACCTCAGCTATTATCAGCCTGCCTTTCCACCACTCGTCCCAGTGACATATTTCTCTCCAGGGATGGATCAGCACAGCACCTGATGGACTTGGATCTCCTTCCCCAGCACACTGCCATGCCTCTAGCGCTGTCACCAGGCTGTGCTCACTCCTCTCTGGTGCAGCAGCAGCAGTGCAATGCTTTGACTCTGCAAAAGGACAGGAGCCCAGGATGTAGATCTCAAAAAAAAAGAGGCAGAGGGCATCGCCTGGGCTGTCACTACCATATCCACGTGGATGAAGGAGAAGCCCTAAATCCCTGCTGACATTCTTTTTGGCTTGCTTCGCTCTCCTTGCTTGCTCCAGCGCCCCTCTGTTTGCCCATAGGTGCCCAGAACAGCATCAGGCTCCCCAGCCCCTCCTGCCATCACAGAACATACAACTGTATGCAGCTGAGCCACGCGAGGTCCTATTAGGAAAGGGTGCAGACGGACAAGCTGGCTGCAGCAATAAAATCGGTTTGCAACCATTAAAAAGCAGCGAGAGCAAAATGAAGCCCCTTGCGGTGCTGCTGCCATTAGGAAAGCAAGAGAGCAGCAGCAAACAAACACTGGAGTGCACGGAAATTTCTGCCAAGAGGGTCCAGGTCAGGAAACGAGGCACATTCACAATACAGAAGGAGCCAGATAAAAAGCGATTCCGACTCTAACTTTACGGTGGGTCTTTTAACCAGTGCGGTTGTTTGATCCCACCACTTACATTAAAAGCTCATAACAAAAGGGGCCATTTCCGCCTCCTCATTGTAAAAGTGCTGCGGAATCAGGACTGACTATTATGGGCAACTCTGCTTAAAGACATGGTTAACTGCTGCACTGAAGTAATAATCCTGCCGCTAAATCCAGAATTTAAATGCCCCAAAGGCTTAAGGGCTGTCAGGAGCCAGAATTCATTTCCAGAGGTTTTATTTAGTTGCAGCAGCAATTTTACCTGAGGGCGACAGTAAATCTGAAAAAATACAGGACTAATAATTTAACAGAATTGGCTGCGGTATTTTTTTAGAGACGCACAAACACGCACACACACAGGCTCCATGAAATGAGTTCTGCACATTGCCCGATCACAGGTTTCATTTGAATGAAAATGATTAATGGGACCACAAAGGAAAAACACAGCGCAGCAACAAAACAAATCAGCCCTGCCTCCTAAAGGTCAGAGCAAACCTGCCTCCAGATTTGGAAACCATCTCCTAGGATAACAGCAGGCGTCTGCTGCGGCATCCATCCACCTCCTGCCTCTCCCATCTCATAGGCTCCCATTTCCAGCACCCCAGGCAAGCAGCCAGAGATGCAGGATACGATTGGAAGCTGTGATTTATACCGCCAGCTCTCTAATTTCAGAAGGCAACCTTTGCCTGTCTTTATGTTCAGCATTATTTGCAATCGTAGCATCGTAGAATCGTTTGAGGTGGAAGGGATCCTTGGAAGTCATCTGGTTCGACTCCCCTGCACTGAACAGGGACACCCAAAGCTCCATCAGTGCTCAGAGCCCCTCCGGCCTGACCTTGGGTGTCTGCAGGGATGGGGTGCCATCACCTCTCTGTGCCACGGCCTCACCACCCTTAATACAAAAACCTTATTCTTTATATCCAATCTAAATCTCCCCTCTTTTAGTTTGAAATCATTTCCCTTTGTCCTATCACAACAGACCATGCTAAGAAATCTCCCTCTTTCCTTCTTACAGCCCCTTTAGATACTGGCAGGCCATTCTCAGTTCTCCCTGCAGCTTTCTCCAGGCTGAACAGCTCTCTCAGCCTGTCCTTGTAGGGCAGATGTTTCATCCCTTGGATCAATCAAGAAACTAAGAGATCTTTTACTCAATACCTCAGCTCAGCTTGGAAGATGCTTTCTTTCAGGGTAGAGCAGGGGACCCAGTGTTGCAGGCAGGTAGGATTGCCATCACCTGTAAGAAGGAACAACACCACAGCAGTTCATAGAAGCACTTGCCTCATTGCCTCGGTTCTAGGCATGAGCAAGGCAAACAGCCCTTTTGTTCCAGCATCGTGCCTGGTCACAGCCCTGGGGACACTGCTTTGAAGTTTCCAAACTGCTATTTTGGAGAGAGAAACCAGTGGTGGGGAGACAGGGCCAAAGAATTGAGTTAAACTTATTAACTGTGAGGTTGCCTTACAGGAAAACCTACAGGATTTAAAGCCATTGATAACTCACCTCCACTACTGTAATTGAGAAATATGTTCTTTTTTTTTCCCTTCATTACTAATTGGGATGGAACAGATGGTGAAGGCCGTGTTTAATGAAATATGTCCATTCAATTAAGCCAAGCCACTGGGGATTGGGCAGTGCAAAAAGAATCACCTCCTGCTGCTGTACCTGGGTCCTCCTGCCCAAAGCTGCACACCTGGGCAAGGACTGGCATGCTGAGGGCAGGGCAGGAGACACAGGTTGGACCTGCAAAGCCTTGCTAGCTGCTGCCCCAGAAGCTTTGAAAGGAAAGATATGGTCTATGTGATAATTACAAAGGAGAAGATTGTAGGGTTCAGTCAACGCACTGCTGTAGCAAAGGGAATTGGCCACCAGACATTAGGGAATCTCCATTCTTACCTTGGTTTCCTCATCTGTAGAGGTGAATATTTCGTAGTGCACTGTGAACATCCCAGCGTGGGGTTTTCTGACAGCTTGGAAGCCATCCATTAATCAGCACAGCTTCCTAAGGCAAAGCATAACATTTTATTTCAGGCCTATGTCGGAAACAAAGTTTTGCTGTTTGGCTCTTTTAAAGGGGATAAATGACATTTGGAAATAGACAAAACCACATTCATACCGCTCAAAAAAAAACAGGGGTTGGGGGGGGGGGGGGGGGGGGGGCAGTTGTGTGTTTGTTCAACTTTACCACCAGTGCATTTGCCATGAGAAACAGGCTAAAAGATACAAAGGCCCAGAATTTGATCAGCTGAATTCAGGGTAAGTATGGTGGTAATGCAGGTAAATAATTGCTCCCCGATCCCATTTTAGCTGTTGCAAGAGTGGAGTGTCTTCAAGGCTATGGCAGCAGTGGCTTCAGCTGAAGAGAATTCATGACATGACAGCTGGAGTTAATTTACCAGTTTAAAGGCAAACCATTACTGATGTTTCATTCCCTGATGATGAACCAGTGCAAATGAATCACTTTGGCATTCGATTGCTGTTGTTTTCATTTTCGCTGTTTGTTTTTTAAGTAAGAAAAGCAAAAAGAAAATTAAAAAACCTTTTGAGTTGGGTGATGAAATTTTTGTGTTCTATTTTGGGGAATAAGAGAAAGAGAGAAATGAACGTGGAAGAAAGGAATTGGTTCAGGAAAACCACTAATTTGTTTAGGATTCATTGAATCATTCCCTTTTCTTGTCCCTTTCCCAGATCAGGAAGGGGTGCACTCACATGCTTCCCACGCTCAGTTGCTGTGTGCTACTGATCTCTATAGCACAGCAAGGAAAATAAAATGCTTCTGCAAGAAGTATCTACTCTCAGCAATGATGCTTTTTTTTTTTTTTTTTTTTTTTTTTTTTGAAAAAAAAAAAGGGCACAAAAAAAAAAAACCAACAAATGTATTGGTCCTTATGTTGGTGGGAAAATACAGCAGTGAGCAATCAGATTTATAGAGGCAGCCCCAGCTGAAGTGTGGCACATGCAGTGACACACAACACAAAGTTCCCCTGAGGAATGAGCCAGTCAATGCAGGCACGCATGAGGGAGCACCCAACATGCCCTCTGCCACTCAGCAGCCCCACGAGCCCAGATGCCTGCAGTGAGCCATAACCTGCTGGAGTTCCCTCAGCTTTGAGCAGCAGCAGACACCTCCCAGGTTCCCCCAGCCCTCTCCGAAAACATCCTTCAGACATCCCCACTTTCTGACCCAACTTCATCTACCCTCCCTCCATTACAAAGGAGAGGGATGCTTCTTTTGAGCTGTTTCAGGGACTCTTTTGCCTCCTAACCATACCACCCTTGGAACTGATCTCTCCCTGGTGGCATCACAGATGTATTTTCTGATGTTTGTGGCTATTCCAACAATGTCTTGAGCAAAACAGTTTCCAAGTGCAAGGCAAAATGACAAACTAGGCCTTCATAATGAATATTAAGTAGCCAGAGGTGGAGTATTAAGTGGTGGAAATTCCCAACTCTCCCAACTCTCTCAGTTCCCCAAATCTACTATCAACATTAATCAGCCAAGAGCAGGGAAGCTGTTCCATTTTCACTGAATATACATTCTTTTTTTTTTTTTTAACAGCAATATCAACAGAATTGATAATTGCAAAAATGTGATCATACATGAAACTGTATTTTATCAACAAAATGTACTAGCACATAACTCATACAGTTGTAACATAACATAACTCATACAAACTACAGACTGCAAAAAACTGACTAGGTTCACTCATCGATGTTCATGGCAGCAGTTTCAGAGAAGCATCCTAGATCCTGCTGTGATTCATCCTGGCCTGAGAGCAGCTCTTGATCTGAATTCTCTTTGTGCTTTGGAGACACTCTGATCTATCTTCAAATCTGCTGACCTGGAGGGCACAGCTTGTCCTCCAGGATGTTTCAGCAGCAGAATCAAATCATTCCACTCTTTCCTAATGCGCCCAACTGGGATGCCACAGGTTGGCTGTGCTGACATAACTGCTGACTGTAACTACTGCAGGTGACTAACAATAGGACTTGAGAAAAAAAGGATAATTTTGCAGCTCTAAATTGAAGGCATGCTAGATTAAAAAGTACATAAATAAACTGCAGCCTTCCCAAAATGCTGGATTTCAGAATAAAATCTCTTCATCCATTTGCCCATGCCAAGTCACAATGGCTAATGGGCAGGTAGAGATGCCTCTTCACCCAGGGTGCTGGTCTTGGCCAAAGCAAAGGAGCTGATTCTGCATTTGTATCCTCTCCATAACAGTTCCAAGGAAGGGATGCTTTCTGACAGATTGACCACCTCCCATTCTCACAAGCTGCCTGCCTCGTCATTGGCAGAGTCTTCAAGCAGATCCAGCTGCCCAGACAGAACTGGCTCATACTTCAGAACGTGGCAGGCAGCCAGAGTAGCAAAGAGACATGCTGGCTTTTCCCTGCACAATCCCCTAACAAGAAATCCTGATGTTCAGAGGCACAGCTTTCATTCCCTGGGTTCCACGTGCCATTGGGCAGTGACTCCGATCATCGCTGAGACTCCCCTTAGCAGAGTACAAATAACCTTTTTTCTTCCTTACCTCTTGAGATGAATAATCAGCAAACATCATTCAACAGAAGTTCGCCTGGGCTGAAGTAGCAACTCCATGCCATACTAGGTGAACTCTATCCTTGCGATTTTAACATCTGTCCCTGCCAGGATTTGTGCCTTTGCTTAGGCAACCAAACCAGATGCCACCAGGGGCAATGAGCCATGCTGAAGGTGTTTACTCATTTGGCCACTGGGCATGGAAAACATAATATTTTTATTGCTTTTCTAACCATCCTACCTGCTTTGACCCAGGTGCTGAGCACAGGTCATCTTCAGATGCTAAACTGTGCCCAGACATCCCTCACATCCCCTTCTCTTTGGACGCCTGAGTTTTACAAGAGCTGCATATATGCAACTGCTCCCAAAACCCTTTCAGACACAACATTTTATCCTAGAAGTCTTTGCTAACAATCCTCACAACAGTGCGGATAGAAGCAATCATAGTTTAATGGTACAAGCTACGAAACACTAATGTGCCATTGGGCAGCAGCCATTGCAGCTGGCTGGGAAAGACTCAGGCCTGTAGTCTCCCCAAAATTCCTACCACTTTCCAATCTCTGTGCATTCTGGAATAGGATGGAGTTTGGGAAAAAATAAGCAGCAAAGATCAACTAATTTCACAGGCAAAATGGTGCTTGCAGCTTGCCACAGAGAGTCCACAGTATCAAAACACAATTAAGTAGTTGCACATCAACAAGCTTTCCTAATTGCTGCAAGGAGCAATTCAATTATGTTTTCAACATTGAAATGAGTCATTATCAGTCTAAAGGGGGAAATTCTGTTTGTGGGGTCGTGTTTTTTTATAGCATGTGCTATCTTCTTCCCCAAAGTTAGCTATTTTACTGCTGACGATATTCATTTTGGATGGATTCTTCCCTTAGGAACGAAATGGAGCAATTTCTAGTTATAGCAACATTGTTCTGCCGTAGATCAGAAAAGCCCAAAGGCACACTCTCCAATTCGGGGTTACAAAAACAGAAATTTAAGGTCCTTTCTGCCTTATGACATTCAGCTGCTTCATAATCAGATGATAAGTAATCAACCTTGTACTCTCAGTTCCTTGTAACTCTAGTCTAGATAGGACCCTAAATACAAGCACCCAGCTCAGCTCAATGCTAGCTGCTTTTCAAGAAAGAAGCAACTCCTGTTACAAAAGCAACTGGGATGAAAGGTGGCAAAGATATTTTGAAGATGCTCTGAATAACAGATGCTAGAAGAATTAAATATGCATTGTATCCTAAGAATGGAAGCATCAGTTTGTGTCTGCTTGTTTGGTGACTGAGAAGAACTCAGAGCTACAAGAACACTTGAACCTTTCTCACCAAGAGAGCTTCCTTGCTAATATTCCTACAGTGATTTGAAAGCAAGATGATTGCAGAGGGGAGAGATTCAGCAGCACTGAATAAGTTGTGTTCTGAGATCTGTGGGTTAAGCAGCCTGATTTAGATGTTCCTGTCCGCACGTTAGTTCAGCAGAGGTAGCAGGTTGCAGTAGCTGTTTGGTAATTGATCTGTGGTGATTTAAAACCTTAATTTGTTTTCATGCTTCCTGATTTAAAGTAGCATGTACACTTGTGCATAACTGTCTTAAGAAGGCTGAGCAATAGTTCAGCCTGCATTTCTTAGGAAACAAGGCTTAACAGAGCATAGAGACTAAAACCCCTCTTAACTCCTAAATGCATTGGCCATTTTCAGGCAAACTTGTTGCCGGGCTCTCAAGGTTTACAGCATTCTCATAGATTTTGTGGAGATGCAAATTCCACTCTTACTTATTTCGAGAGCAGGTGCTGGCTGAGCACTGGAGGTAGTGTTGGCTTTGCTGGGTACATCACAGGGGACAAACTGAGAAGAGGATATCTGTTCTACTGTGGGGCTGAGTCACAGATGAGAACAATATAGAAATCTAGGTATTGGACTCGTTGCTTGTAAAAAGTATTGTTATGAAATAGTTGTGTCATACCCATGGCTTCTGTGACGTTTCATTTACATACAGCCATTGACAACAATGGGAACAAAAAGCCAATTTTGATCAGAAAGACAAGCAAAGGGTGCAGCACATCTTCCTGTTGCTAGGGCACAGGGTACCTCCGGATGGGGAACAAGGCTCCCCGGCTGATTTAAAGGCTCTGAAAAGCAAATGTGTCGCTCAGCTCCAGTGAATCTTCCTCAGCCTAAGCCTTTACTGAGCTGGCTTACCAACGTGCCAGTAAGTGGGGCAAACTGTGGACTGGCTGCAAAGTTCAAAATTTGGCTTTTCTATGTATCTGCACACCCATCTGCTTTCAGCTCCCAACGTTTCATCTTAAGTTTCAGGCTTTGGCTGGCTTTCAGTGGCAAAGGGCTGCTGGAAATGAGTTCTGATGCTTATCTGCACGGGCTCAACCTGCAGATGCTCATTTTCACAGACTGCATGCTTACTGGATGAACTAAGATCCCAAGAGCTAAAAGGCAGGTTGGTCATGCAAGAACTCCTACAGACTCCTAAAAACATAATGTATTCCTCATTAGATATTTCATGTCACCACAACAGGGATCAGGAAAAACCCAAGACCACTCCAGAACAATTACATTTTCGAAACCATGCTGTGCTGCCTCCAAGCACAAGATCTGGTGAAGCCAGTGCCTGTCCCGCTTCATGGTGGCTTGGTCCCAGCACGACCAGCAGGACCCAGCTCTGGGCACAGGGCCTGGGGCCAGCAGGGGAAGTGCCACCCGTTAATCAGATGTCTGGAGTTTACAGAAATAGCTTTTTTTCCTCCGGAATAAAACATGACTCTGAATAAATGTTTTATCCCATTGCACATAATGAATGGCAGTGAATGTGATTTGGGGACCTGTCAGAGCAGGGAGCACAGACATAGTACATGCACTGCAGACAGGATTAATGAGATTGTTTAACTGAAACTCAGGGAATTGAGATCACTGTTAATTTTAATCCCCTTTCCTTTTTCTACTTTTTTTTTTTCTTTTCTTTTATATTCACCTTTCTGTGTGGCTGATAAAATTGGGCCATCAAATTGTTTATTAGCAACTCTTGGAGTTAGCAACTCTTCATGCAGCAGCATGGAAGTGTGGAGGCATCCACTGCCTGACATTTCCAGCATGTTTAGCATCAATCTCAGCTTGCAGCCCAGCAGACAACACTATTTACTTCCAGAAGGAGTAGTGGGAAGGAAAGAAACAACAAACAGATCTCCAGTGCAGCTGCTTGAATTGGTCTGGTCTACGGCAGCACCGCTGTTCATCATCATTCTCCATGTAATCCATATTGGATGTCAGGGGTATGGAGAGCTGTCACTCCTGTGCAGATCAGAGCAGCTCTCACCCCATGCTCACTAGGGAACACACTGCACCTTCTGTACTGGCATGGAGAGGGAAAGGCAGTGCTCAACGTGTTGTCTGCTGTCTGGCTGCTAGAGCCATTTTGGGGAGGGGATTCCTGTTGGCAGGTCGGTTTCCTCCTTCAGCTGCCCTTTGCCAGCTGAACACCCCCTCTATGAGACTCAGGGAGAGGTTGAGTGAAGCCTCCTATGTGGTTCCACCTGGTTTGCTCAAGCTACAAAGAAGCTTGTCCTGGCCAAGGAGCACTGTGCTATTAAAAGAGCAGAACAGCAACAGAGCATCATCTCCAGCTAATTGTTTCATCAACTCGGAGAACAACAACTGCTTGCTAAATAAGGCTCTTCTTTTTTGCTTTGCAATTGTGCTCTGCTGCCTGCCAAGGGAAGATCTGCCTCTGGAGGCTTCTCTGGGCCTCTGGAAACAGTGTCTTTGGGTTTAGTCCAGAAAAACAAAAAGGAAAACCAAGAGCTGCAAACCCAGAAGCAGAGACAGAAACTCTGCGAAGGTTTCTCCCCCTCCCACCTAAATGAAAACCACAGAACTGCTAAGCAAGCTCTGATTAATTCTTTTTAATTAATGAAACTTATTTGCTGAGTCTGCATCAGAAAATGTTAATGCTCAGCTAAAGGGCAGACACTCGAGAGTTTCCTCAAATAAGTTTATGTTTTCAGTTGCTTTCAGAAAAACAATCAGATTTGCATATTTTTACCAAAATACTGAAAGTGCTTCAGTCTTTCATTCTGCAGGAAACAGAAGCAATCAAGCCGGTCCTGTAGCAGAATTTGAGAAGAAACCAAAAGCCATTTAGAGCTAATTACTGCTTTCATAACAAACTGGCAAATAATCTTACTCTTTTCCTGTCCGTGAGTTATCCAGGAATCAAACACAAGGTAAGCACCTGCCAGTTAAAGTGCATGCTCAGACACATTGATTTCCCTTGTCTCAGACTCAGCTCATTGCTGTTTTAAGCATCAACAATAAAACATTTCTGCATTCAAAATCCAGACTTTGTCACCAGCAGATCTTTTCCTGAACACCCCTCCTTTCAGTGCTGGCGTGTCCATTTGTGTGCTGCCTTTAAATTTTGTACCTAGACGAAGTTTCTATCTGTATAGAATCACCGAATCATGCAATCATTAATGTTGGAAAAGGCCTCTCAGATCATCTCATCCAGCTGTCCACCTACCACCAACACTGCCCACTAAACCACATCTCCATGTTTTGGAGCAGCTCCAGAGACAGTGCCTCCACCACCTTCCTGGGCAGCAGTTCCAGGGTCAGACCACTCTTGATTTCCTAACATCCGACATGAAGTATCTAACTGCGTCCCATCCTCCAAGCAAGCGATCAGAGAAGGAACCAGGTCAAATGCCAAACATCCCCGGGTGCCAAACTTGGCAACAGCGTTACTGGTTTGTTGTTGGAAGTAAAGGTTCATTAGATTATGCAAATAGCTCCGAATCCGTGATCTGAAATTTCTGTAGGAGGTCACTCAGCAAAGCTCAAGGTCTCTTTGCAGGATGCAAGAGGGAAGGAGCAGGCATTTCTTATTCCTGCCAAAGAGATGGGAAAACACAGTGGGGAGAGACACCAGGGCTACCCCTAACCCTGGCAGCCTGCTCACCCGAAGCTCGGGGGACACTGGAGGGAGATGTCCCCAAACACCAAACACAGCCTGGGCAGAGTGGCTGGTGCCAAGTGAAGCCCAGCTGCCAGATATTCTGTGCGCATAGAACAAGGCAGTCATGATGAGGAATTTCTCTCCTTCAGTTATGATTGACAAGAAAAGGAATAAGAAGATAGGAGCTGAAAAGCTGCGTGCAGTAACCTTTCCCTTTGTCAGAAATGTCAAACCAATTCCTAACAGCTCACTTTAAAATGCATTTTACGTCCTCTTCTTGACATCTTTCCCACCTCCCCAATGTTGCCAGAAGATACAAATTTACTCTGACAGCCAGAAGGGGAAGGGAAAACAAGAGAGAAATTTTAAAAAAAGGAAAACAAATCCCCACTTTTTATAACCGTCATAGCAGACAAGACTTGATATAACAGTTATTGACCAATCAGGCATGAATTGCCTTCTCCATGCAAAAAAAAAAGGAAAAAAAAAAGAAAAAAAAAAAGCACAAAACAGGAGGAAACATTTCTTATCCTAGCAGGACACAAATTTTGTTGCCCTGCTTCCCTGCTAAATGCTGATAGCTCTTTATAAAACAACATCAGGTTCACTTTCTTACATTTGTACTGTCTTTCTATTCTCACAAACCTCCTCCTTTCCTTTCCTCCCTCATGCTGTACTGCTGAAACTCGTATCTTTGCATCAGGAAAGCTGTGTGGATGAATGAAGGTGCACGTCACACAAAAACAAATAAGAAAAACAGCAACAAAAGCCAAACACTGCACGATAAAGAGGACAGAGAGAGGTTTTAAAAACTCTCCCATCTGCATTTTGCAACTTAATAGGTTGACTTGCTTAAAAATTAGATATCCTGCCTCAATAGCCAGCCAGGCTTCCGCCATGCTTGGCAAAGAGAAAAAGAGTAAATCAGGAGAGTGATTGACCACACCTCCTTTACTAAGCTATTTTGAGATGGACTAAATCATTGTTTGAAGATTAGAGAATTAACACAGACCGGATATCCAACTCAGTGCCCAACCTTCATGTCACGGCTCAGGGAAGAGTAGGTCCGAAGATTAGCACAGCTAGTCATAGTTACCAGTGACTAATTTTTGGCTTCAAACCTGTGGGAAAGGATAGACCCAGAGAGAGAAAACGCTGAAATTCACCGAGAAGGTCAGCGGAACTGCTCGGGTCTGTCAAGCACACTCCAGTGTCCTGAATAAAACATGTTCATGTATCATGCAAGGAATGAGTTTTTGGAAATGACAGCTCAAAACCCATGTGTGATAAAATAAATAAATAGATAGATAGATCAGAAGAAAAGCATGACCTTTCATCGGCTCGTTTAACCACAGTTTCGTTTACATGAGCAGAAATATGGCAGTTCCCCCAAATTCCTGAGAGTATTTGGGGTGGGAAAATGCAACCCTGTGGATTTTCAGTAGCTGTAACACAAACCCTAAGCATAAAGCCATATCAATGGCTGCGTTACCTAAGCAAACTTATAAGACTAACTAGAACTGGGGCAAAAACTGTAGGAACAGAAGGAGTTCATACTGCATGAAATCAATGCTGGCTCTGGTCTAAGCAATGGGAGATGCTTTGTCTTTCGCAGCAGCACTGAAGACAGCAGCCGGTGTTAAAAAAGTGCCTTTTATGCTGTCGGTGTAGAAAAGCCCTCACAGACCTGAAAAATGTTTTTATCCATAGCCCACCACGTCCCTCTGGACTCCCTCTTAACTTCAGCCACTTCTTCAGAACAAGAAATAACTGCCAGTCGAGTCAGGGCTTCCCCTCCTCTCAACACGCGGTGAGCGCAAACCTCAGCCGCTCTCATTTCTTGTGTTTACCCAACGGATCACAGCAAAGAGGGAGAGGAGGAAGAAGTTTATAATGGGAAAATAATCAATGGTGACATGCCATCGCTGTCTGCAAGGCGATCATTAGCTGCTCAGGAGGGACCTCAGGGCTCCTGTTTGCTTGGTGTGCGGTCGCCTCCTGCAGAGAGCTGAGGCTGTAGGACAGGCATCAGCAGGTGCCTCTTCTGCTTCTCCTGCTCCAGCCCAGGGAATTCAGTGTGAATCAGGCAGCTAAATTACACCTCTGGGTTATTATCTGTGGTATTAATTACGGTGTTCTCCCTAATTATCCTCTCTTAACACACTCAGTTGGTTTGTGGGAACAATGCAAGGTTGGCAAACAGTGGCATTTAAAAACGATTGGGCCAGAGGCTCAGCTAATATAAAGCAGCACAGCAGGTTTATGGAAAGGTCAGCCTGTGCTGGAGCTGGAGTTTACCCACCGTTTTATGAGGCTGTGAGCTGAGTTTCAGAGGGGCTGATATGTCCCAGCCAGCTGGCTGGGGTGGAGATGAACTGTTTGGATCCCTCATTCTCTGGTCTGTGTTGTAACCATGTGCAAAGTGCTGTTCCCTAGCACGGCTCTAAGGTGATTTTCTGACCTACAATAAAAAAAGCACAACACAGTGTCAGCATCCGGAGTCAAAACTTTTCATCTCCTATTCTACCCTGCAGTCAGACTTGGGAAACCCGGGGATATTCTGATATATGTTGGCTGTCTGTTCCGTTCTTGAAATAACCAGACCACCATGGATTGACATTAGGCTCACTGACATACATGATGTCATATTTACAACAGAAGACAATTCAGACATACGCTTCATTACCTTTGTGTGCACTGTTCCCAGGCTGGCACCCTGCACAGCTGCAGCATCTGCCTGAGGGACACAGCCCAGCTCCTCAGACTCATCCACCTCTGATGTGATGGACATCTGATTGGTACACACTCATTGGAGCCTTGATGCATTCTGGGGACAGAACTGCCCTGTAGGAAGGTGTGCTTGCCCCTATCATATAACTCTATTCCTGAAAAAGCACAGATATTCAGATAAAATGTACTAAAGATAAAATCTACATACTGAAGCACACCTTCTTGGACTGTGATCTTTCAGGTGATCCATCATACGCGTGTTCACAGCCTCAGACCAGCTCCTCTAGCTGTGGAATATTTTCTTCCACATCACCCAGAATGCGTGCATCACTTCTGTTCTCATTTGATAGCTCTGAAAATCATATCTGAGCTTCTGTCCTGTAGAAGACACGGCATAAAAAAACCAACAGCACTGAATGATAGAATCATAGAACCAAAAAGGTTGGAAAAGACCTCTAAGATCACCAAGTCCGAGCCCACCAACCCATCCCCGCTGACCAGATTCTTCAGTGCCACATCCCCACAGTTCCTGAATACCCCCAGGGATGGTGACACCTCCCCACCTCCCTGGGCAGCAGTGCCACTGCATCACCCCTTTTTTTTTTTTTTTGGAGTGGAAATAGTTCCTAATATTTCTGAAGACAGAGACGGACACTGAAAATGTCACCCAACTTTCTATCCAAAGCTGACTAAAGCTCCATTAGTCCCCGTGACATTAGCCATGGAATAGGAGGCACTCTGCAAATATCAGCAGAGCGCTGCCTTCATCTGCTTCCACAGTTCACAGTTTAAAAGAGAGGATTCTGAGGAACCCAGAAAATACAGCTCCAAGCAGGAGATGTATATCTCGCAGTACAGAGAGAAGCAACAGAAATCCCATTTTAACAAACTGTCCTCCAGCTCAGAGAGTGAAATCCAGTCTGCTGAAGGTCACTGCTAGCTCTATGTGTATCATTTAAGTCTCTCTCAGGCCTGAAGCTGCCACAAAGGCCAACACACTGTTGGAATTGTTTATCCTGATAGAAGATTTGTGTGTTTTTCAAGAACAAATTGTAGTGGCTGCATTTTTAACACAATCCCTATAACACATGATCAGGGCAATAAGAGTGACACTCATATTTTTCCATAGGAAAGAGTCAAGGCACAGTTAGGGCACTCATGTTACAATGCCAGAGAAACAATCTCTGCATGAATTCATTAATGACAAAAAGAAAATTGCCCAACAAGCAGCAAAAAATTAAGCAGGAGCATATAAAGGCCCTCCATACCCTCCTTGTAAGCCCTTTCAATGGCTCTGAGCTCTCCCTGAAAGTAGCCCTGTTGTTTCACCAGCAGTGTTACATCACGAAAGTGATTTCTCTGTGTTGCTTCAAAATATTCAGGATACTCAGGGTTGGCTCCTGGTTCCTACCTACACTGCACCAGGCCATTTCAGGTAGTTCTAAACCCACCACAGTCAAAGGAAGTCTCTGCACCAAGCTTGAGTAAATCTGAGTTCTCAGGGCCACCCTTTTTGTCCAGAGGAGATGTTTGTGCTGATGAATAGATTGGCATAAGAGCAACAAGGTGCAAGAGATCCAAATCCCTGCTGCTGTTAATATACATGAGTCACCACTGCTGCGTGCTTCCAAATGGAGCTGCAGTTTGTCCTTGGTTGTTTAGCTGGGCAAAGGCAAGTTTGCAAAACTTCATTTTTTTCGGTGATTCAATCCCTTGACATAATAGATATCTCTGTCTCAATCTGCTTACTGGGAAACATCAAACAAAGAAGGCTGTTTTGTGTTAGCATTTTATTAATAGTTTACAACTTGATTTTTCCTTCTCTTCTATTCCTGCTGAACTCAAAGAAAACTACAAATATACAGATATGTACATATATAGCTGCCAAATAGATTTCTTGGAGGAAAGCAGAAAAGTGTAAATAATGGGTTCTGAAGTATGGATAATTAACAGATCAAATACCCCAAGGACTGGGGATTTTTTTTCATCAACTGCAGATATTCTCTTTTCCTATTTTTCTAAATAAGTTACATGTACCCTCCAGGTGCATTTCTTCTCCTAGTTCACATAATAAAAATAGAGGTGCCTTTTGTGGGGGCAGGGGAGGTTACTTATTCATTTTAATTTAATTTAGTGCTTCTGACAGTGAGAAAATGACAGCCCTGGCTGCAGTTAGGAGCCATATGGGCAGCTGCCACCCAAACCTCCTGACCATAGCACCTCTACCATGTCATCTCTACTCCTACACAAGAACACTGTTCAATTTAGTCTAGCAATGCCAAGCTAGAGAAGTTTGCCACTGTTGGCGGGACGGTCCCTGGGTGCGAATGGCTGCAGCCCTGCCCTGAGGTTCCAAGTCACATTCCAGCAGGCTTTTTAAAAATATTTCCTTATTTCTCATTTATTTATTCTGCTTCCTGGTATACCCACAGCTAAGGAACATGCGAGCCTCCAGTAACATGAAACCCAAGCAATTTGCTTTTTACCCAAAGCAGGACAAGGATAGAACACAGGAAAGGATCCTTTCCTCTCCCCTCACAGCTGTTTATCTGCCTCTAGAGTCACTCATCACCAATCCATAGCTGATATATGCTCTGAAAGATGTGTGCCACTTTGCCCATATATCTTTGGAAATAAATGACTTTACAAAAGAATGGCCCCTCCCTGGGGTGTTCAGCTGCTGACTTGCTGATAGTCAGGGGATGAGGCTTTAGAAATGGACAGAATCTGGTGCAGCCTAGGAGCTCACAAAATCAGACTTTTCATAGCAATTCTCCTAACACAAGGTAGAGAGCCAGAGCTCTGTATTCTGCTAACATCACAAGAAAAATGATGTAAGTTACTTATGATAAATAAACATGATAAAGTGTTTCAAAGCTTTTTTCCCCTTAATGAAACACTGTCATCCTAGAAGCAAAACAAAAGTCTTCCCCTAGTGACAGCAATTTAATAGAAGGGACGTTAATTAATTTCATCTCCGCATCGGTGCTCTGTTTTATTTAAACTCCCATCCTTCAGCCACTGGGGCGTTGGGGCATCTGCAAAGCCAGTGAGGGTCCTGGATTGCAGCCAAGGGGAGGTTTGGGGTAGGTGGCAGATGGCAGAGCAATGGACACGGCTCTATGTTGCTGCGTTGGGGTAGCTGTAATGGTTCACCAAGAGTAGCAGGGTGCTGCACACAGGAGAAGTGAGATCCATTGCAATCACTCATACTTGACCATAAGCCTTGGCTAGCAAAAAATGAAAATATGGCTACTGCAAGTAGGCTTTAATGACTTTTCAGATAACCTAAAACCATCTATTCTTCATCTTTGTTGGAGGAAGTTTGCCATACTGATTCAGCAGGGACCCAGAATGATGGCTGTTATTTGTATGAATGACAGTGGTTTTCCTCCTTAGAAATCTCCTTACTGGACTACAATGCTAAACCAGATAAATTCAGCCAAGGTGCATGGCACACCCAAATCCCATGCCCGGAACTGCAAAAGCAAGGTTTGATGTGACCCACAGACCTTGCTAAATCGTTAGCTACAGCCTGCTGAGGCCTGGAACAAAGCATAATTCAACATCAAGGAAAGGTGTCAGTCATGAAGCACTGTCAGGGAGATGACTCCATCAGTAGCCCCACTGAAAATCAAATTGATCCTCCATTATGCTATGCAATTAACCTATGTAAATATGTGCTACTGATCGCTTCTTTAGCAATTCAGTTTCTTTGCTGAAAGCAAAGCCACAAGAAGTCATGGGCAAACACTGCTCAAGAGTACCTTTTTGGTGAGCAGTCCCCTCCATCCTGGGAAGAACACAGTGGATAACGCTACTGATGTGTCAGCCATCTTACCTTTCTCTGAAGGCAGACCTTAAAATGTGATTCTCAGCTCCTTGCTGGTGCTGTAAGAAACTTCTCACAGCCATTCTAGCCCCTGCTGTGGTTCTTAACCATCTTCTCCTTGCTCTGAAGCAGGGGCCGGTGGGCTGCCTGCCCATGCACTGAAATGTTGAAATAAGGACAGAAAAGTGCTTCTGTGGACAAGTCTGTTCACCCTATTTCTTGCTAAGAAAGCACAGGCAGATGGTGCATGAGGAAGAAGGCAGCAGCAGTGGTGCCTAAAAGGCAGCCCAGAGGATTCCCAGCTGGTGATCCCAGAAATAGGAAGCCATACTGGTTTGCCTTCACTTTGCTTTTATCACATTGCCGACGCGTTGCTGCCCCTGTTCCTACAGAGGACAGTGACTGTGTATCTTAACATCCATATGTCACAGGACATGAACTGCCCTCTGCTCTGGCTGTTCTAAAAAGAGGATGAGAGCTCTGGATTTTCTAAAAAGGGGATGAGATTTCAGCTGCACAACATCAGAAGTTCTGGCACATCAGCCCCTGTAGTCTCAGTAGGCTCAGGTCCTTCATTGATCATGTAGAGCCTTTTCCAGAAATATAAGAAAGCCAGAGGAGCTTTGACGCAATCAATCAGAGGCTGGTGGGTACCTTATAAAACCCACAGCCAGTCTGAACTCCATATGCAGGGAGAGCTGCATCAGTTTCTGATTCTGAGATTTGTTTTACTTCTTGGACAGGTAAATCGTAAGCCAACAAGAAGAAAAATAAGTGTTCTTTCTGCAGCATAGGAACAAGAATGGATTCAGCAGAGGCCCACTGAAATGTAATTTCATAAAGAAGCAGGACTTAAGTGATAGTCTTTTCTGTAGGCATTTGCACACGTGTGTGTAGTGGGTCTCAGGGCTCATTGCACTGTTAGACTTTGAACTGAGGCTATTGTTACCATTTTGCTGTCTGCCTAGAAACAATTCCAGTTCAGAGACAGTTTTACATCAGATAAGCTATGTCAGACCTTTCCTATACATTTTACTGACCTACCCTAAGGATGTAACCCCAAGGAGAAAGGGACACACGGTTGGGCAGTCCCAAACCTACTGTTGCATCAGCTTTCTTTTATTTGCTGCTGGCCTGGGCTCTGTGAAGGGGACTGAGCTCTTCAGTGTTACTCTGACCTCACACCTCATATTTCAAAATCATCTGCAAGATTGGAATCCTCACCCAGCCTCCATGACATCCAACCATGATGCTGAACTCAGGCTTCCCATCAGCAGGGATACAGCCCTGTCTGCTAAGCAGGGTTTCAGTTGAAGGAATTTTCATGTGTAATTGCTTGGGAACCAGCAGAGTATGGAAAATGCCAGAAAATGGCTGGGAAGCAAAGGCAGGAACATATAACAGCGGGGAAACATCCTCAGAAAGAGTGTCAAGAAGTATACAAAGACAAGAGCTGCATTAAAACAGTGAATTTCTCTTGAACTTTGCTGGAACTGGAGCTGTGACCTCCCCCTGCCTGGTACCCAGCAGTTAAGCAGTGACAGCAGCATCCTCTCCATCCGAGGTGCTGCTGTGGTGGTTAATGCTCACACTTCTGGTGCTGGCTGGGTGCAGCCTCAGCAAAGCAAATCACAACCTTGGGGTTCTCCACCATTAGAAAGTAAAGTTAATTCGATTACTGCATAGATATAAATGGAAAACATAACTTCTGGAAAACTGCAACACCCCCACACACAGACTCTGCAGAACAATCCAGAAATGCTGCATAATTCTGTCCCTACAAACGCACATCACAGAGCACAGTCATGCAGCCAGCACCACGAGCCATAGCACTTTTATGTTTTGTCAATAATTCTCTCCAGCAGCTCACAAGGCTTGCAAAGCCCAAGGCTATAGCCACCAGTTTTTATGAGCATAATAAGCAGAGTTTATTTCCACAGCACAGACATAAACATTTCTAGGATCCCAGCCACGTACAGAGGGCACCTGAGACACCAGCAGCTGTCTCCAGCTCCATTTGACCCCTTGAAAAAGGAGGCATGGAAAATGCTATCCCAGCAGGCATTAATGCAGGTTAATTAAACCTAAACTGCTCGGCAGGGGCACGGTGAATTGAGAAGCAATGCTTCTCCAGGCCGCCCAGTTCTCTGGTCCCACTGTGGCGTGATCATTAATGGTTCTCATACAAGCCTCAGGGCTCATTTGCTTGACAAGAGCAAAGCAGTAATTTTACTGTTGAACACTTGCGAAAACGATGCCCTGACTGTTATCAAAAGTGACAGGCAAGTTATGTGAGCAGTTAACTGAAGGTTACTTTTTAGGGCCAAACCTCTGAATAGATGAGACATCAATTAGTTCACGCGTGGAGGAAGAGAGGAAAGAAAACAAAGAGAAAAAAAAAAAAGGAGGAAGGAAACAGGAGAAGGGGAAAGGAAATAGCAGCGAAGAGATGGACTTAATTGGTGCCCCCCAGTCAGTGTTCTGAGGGACAGGAGGAGGAAGACATTAAGCACAGCAGCTGCCCACTGGGGAGCCATGGCCAGGCTGGACAGCAGCAGCTGCTGCAGCTCAGGCAATGCAGCTGGCACTGCAGGAAGGAGATGGGGATTCAGCAGACAGAGAAGAAGAGCCCTCCAATCTGTGCCTCCCCCAGGGCTGTGGGGCTTTGGCTTTCCTCCGCATCACTCAAGTGAAAGCCTCTTGAGAAACCTTTCCAAGGTACAGAATCATTTATGGTACGGACACTTTGAAGAGGACCAAAATTAGCCATTAGGTGAAGGTAGCTGGGTGCCCTCCAGTTCAAGGTTTTTAGGAAAAGATAGAATATTTGAGACTTGGGAAACTGCTCAAGGAAAAGCTTTCCATTCTGACTATGTTTTCCAAATTAAAAAACAAACAGCTAAAAAAAAACCCAACACACAAGAACACAAAAACCCAGAAATCAAATATCAGATTTGAGTTGCTTTAAATAAAGTGTTAGTTTCTTTCAACCTTCAAATATAATACTCTGCAAAAATAAGAGCTAAATGAAGATACAGTGCAACGCTACAATCAAAACGAAGCCTTCAATTTAAAGCAATGAAGTTGTTTGATTTTACCCAAACACGACACGGAACCATGTCTTTTCTTCCAAAACAGACTCAAAAAAGATGGAGCCTTCTCTGCACTGAAGTATCTTGGCTGCTTCACTTGGTGGCAAACGTGAGAAAAAAAGCAAGAAAAGGAAACTTACAACCTGTACCCTCATTTATTAGCAAGAGCTTGGTGAGTTCTGCCCGGCTCAGAAAGCCACGTCCCCATGACCTGCAGGGCAAGGAACCAGAGGTGTCTTCCCTGTGCCCTGTGTGTGTTCTGAAGGGCTTTGCTGCTAATAGTTTCCTGTGCTGGCTGCTAGCTGGGTAGGCAGCTTTGCTGGGTTTCTCTAAGCCAGCTCAGAACAAACACAGTGGATCTGTGATCTCTACTGACAAGAAGATTAGTGGGTGGCAGAATGATAGAATCACAAAATCATTACAGTTGGAAAAGAACCCTAAGATCCCCAAGTCCAACCATCGACCCATCCCAGGGATGGTGACCCTCCCAACCCCCACCGCCCTGGGCAGCTCTGACACTGCATCACTGCTCTTTCTGAGAATAAATGTTTCCTAATCTCCAACCTGAACCTCCCCTGGCACAACTTTAAGGCCATTACCTCTGGAACTATGGGGAGGTGCAGGGGAACGGGGGAAATAGGACTGAGACCCAAAATCTGTAGACAACAATGCAAACTCAAAGGTGGAACAAAAGCTTTGTATGCAGTTAGTGATGATAGCCTTAGAAATATATATATATATATATATGTATATATATATATATTTTTTTTTTTTTGATAGCTATTCTCTATTATGATCAGCAGAAGGAAAGAGAAAAAACAGCCTGCTTGCATCTCTGCCTCCCTCTTACACCAGCTGCCAGCAGCACAGGGCATGTGGTCCTGCACAGGTGGGTGACAGCCACTGCCTGTTGCCTTGGGGACACCCAGGGACACTCAGCCCTGGTCCCACAGCCCAGCAAAGCCCAGAACTGCGTGCTCCCAGGGAGGCACAGAGATGGTGCATTGAGATTAAAACATGCGTTATTTATTGCCAGATAAGTTCAATTCAGGGACTGTCAACCTTGACAGAGCCGTAAATACTCACAGGGCTGGGCTCAAGCTGAATGGATCCCATGGGTTTTATGTGGGAATACTGCAGCTGGGAGCTTTTTTCTCTGAACATCCACTCTCCCCTCATCCCTCCTCTTCACTCCACCTTTTCTGATCTTCATCTTCCCCAGTAAGGTCAGCGTTTTGCTACACTGACTCGCTCACGGAACATACCCTAGCTTAACTGATAGAAGCAGACTTGATGCAGGCAAGGACTAAACCTTACAGAGAGCACCCGTTGGTTTTCCGATCACATCCGGACTGGCTGTCAGGCTCCAAAGGCAGCAGGATTTATTGCACTGAAACACAGCAGCAGCAGAAGCCCGTGAGGAGCCTACGGAGCTTCATGTACAGGAATAAAAATTTCAGGGCCGCTTGGAGATATGAAATATTTCTTAATTACTTTCTGTTCCAGCACAGCTTGAGGCTTTTTTTTTTTTTTTCTTCCTGTTGTTGTTCTTGGGGTTTGTTTGGTGGTTTTTGCCACCTTTTTTATTTTAATGTGGCTGATAGCAAAGCAGTATCAGTGCCAGCTGCTGTTTCATAAAGGACAGGCGATGGCTTTGCTGGGGGACCGGCTGCTCATGCAGGATGCTGGCACCGAGAAGGTGACAGCCTCTGTCAGCATGGGATCATTTACCTCACACTGAAACACATTAAAAGCTCCTCTCCCGAGACATTTATCCATAACGGCTTTGTGTAGAGGTGCATTATTGTAAGGTTTGCTTAAAAGCAGCCTGGATAGGCTCCTCACATTGACTCCTTCCTGCCCCTCACCAGACCATGCAGTCATGCTCCTGCTGCTCAGTAGCATTTTTAACATATTCCTAAGGCACAATTTTCCCTATCATCCCTAAAACTTCACCTTGCTTCCTCTCCTCTCCCTCCTGCTCAATCTCGGTCTCTAAGATAAACATAACGTGGTTCGCTGCCAAGGTCAACACCCCCTTCAAACACTAAAGATCCACTGGGTTTCCCTCATACCCCAGTGCAGAGTTTACCATGACCCCGACACCCCCAGCAGGCCACAGCTAAGGAGAAAGGCCCCTCATCTGGTCCTCACATCCCATTTTCAACCACTCCACATGTGTTTTACTGAGCTGAAACAAGGCAGCACTCGCAATAAGCAGCCTTCCCACCCGCGCTGCAGTTGGTGCTCCAGCTTTTAGCCAGAGAAAATTGGTTCTGCATAGCTGTAAAACAAAGCAGCCTGGGCTTGACCTCAGAACAACAAGCATCTGAATCAGAGAAGTGGCACGAGCAGCATTTGCTTCCCTGTTAGCAGAACTGCTCACATCTTTGTTCCTAAAGATGACAAGCTTTCTCCCAGCTCACCAGGTTGGAAGGACAGCAGGGGTGGGCAGCTGGATGGAAAAGAGAACGGCAGTTTTGCCAGGACAGCCCAGTGACTGTGGTAAGCCGTGTTTTTTAATCTTTTCTAGGTTAAACACAGGCTGTTGTGTCTTGCTACATTACATTATATAATGCGATTGGCTGATGTAGTTTGATAGGTTGAATCCAAGAACATAGTGACTCATGTAGGAAACTGGAAGCCTCCTTGTCTCCAGCGTTGTGTCTCCAGAAGTTAGAGTGAATCGAACTGATTGTGTTTATTCCATTTTTGTTGCTTAGTAAATATCTGTCTATTTAGTTAATTATAAGGCCTGCGAAGGAAACCTCCCCAGTGATGAGTTAAAGGCTTGGGCAATCAAGTCTCTAAAATATTTTCAGGAAATGTCCCAAAAAGGGAACAACAGAAGAAGAGAATGTCATCAGACTCAGGTGTCAGAGCTCCTGGGCTACAGACTCTGGCTCCAGCACTGAGTTCAGAGAAAGGCAGTTTGCTCTGCAGGGCAATGGGAACCCACTACTTTAGGAGCTGACTTTAGCAGCATTTTTGTTTTTTGACTAAAAGCCTGAGCTTTCCTGAAACCCTTCCCTCTAACATCCGGCCATCTTGGCTTAGCCAGATATAAGGACCCATTTCATTGTAAATCTTAATTAAGATCTGTAAAGCACAGATGAAAAGGATGGTATGAGTACGCAACTAGCAGTGTCAGGTTCAGCCTCTACAAAGCACAGACTTTCATGCTGTACCACGCACAGCAGCAATGAGAAATGTATGAATGCCACAGCGTTATTGATTTGGTAGCTACTAAAAAGCTCCAGGATCCCTGGCAATAAAAGCGTGATAATGAGAAGTAGCCAGGAGAGCACTCTTTCAGCAAATAGCATTTGCATTCACTGGGACAAGAGCATAAGCTGTATTTATGAATAGAGAGCTGAGGGATGGTTTGAATGCAGGGGATTAGCCAAGTTCATTTTGCATTTGGTGTTTGTGGTTTACCTTTATGGCGTTGCCTGCAAGGGTATCATTACAGAAGAGCAACTCAGCCAAAAGGGAAAGCTGCAAAACATCTTTCAGAGAAGAATCTAAATAATCTAACTGTTCTTTTGTTTGTTTGGTTGGTTTTGTTTGGTAAAGCCCTTAAATTTTCCACAGCTGAAATATCTTGGTCTACTTATGCTCAGAACGTGAAGGAACACAGCTGCCTTACAAGATGAAGGAAAGGCAAAATGTTAAACTGCCCTAATGAGTAGCTACTATTTAATGAAAAAGAAGATAAAGTATTGGTTTATGAAAGCCAGAAGTGTCGGAGATTTCTCTTGGGAGGGCGAAATAATGTAATTAAGGCCAAGTACAGTCATGAAAAGAGCTACCTCGGGGATGTATGTTGTCTGGTACTGCCCCCTGAAACCCCTCTGATCTCCGTGCAAATGAGGACACAGCTCCAACAGGCTGCCTTCTGCAATTTACCATAGCAGGGCATTTCGAAGAGCGGAAAGGAGGATTGTTAGTAAACACCATCCACTCTCCTACGGAGAGAAAGGGGAAAGATGCTGCTGTGCTTTAACAGAGGCTACGTGAAAAAAAAACGACTGCTTTGTTGCTGCGGGTCATTAGCATAGGTACAGCCATAAATTTTGCTGTTCCCTGCTGCTGGCGCAGCAAGACAGCTCTCAGTCGTAGAGCAGAAATCCTGCTGAAACCGTCCTCCGAGTGAGCTCCCAATGCTTTGGACAAAAGGCAAGGGCGCGATGGATGCCTGGCCTTCCTCCTACGCCACACACGAGCTGCAGTCACGTCCTCTGCTCATCACCCCACATACTCCACCCTGGGGTCGCAAACAGCTACCAGGCACTAGGACACCAGTGTAGACACCAGGTAGACACTAGGGGCATTTTGCTGCAATTCAGACCTTGGAAAGTCTGTTCTTTTTCTTTGCCTTTTTTTTTTCTCCTCTCATTAAACGACAGATTCTCCCTTCATTTATCTCCTTTCTGGTTGAATATACTCTCACGTCTGCCATATATGTCCCACATGGCAAGATATAAAGGAACACTCTTCACCTCCCAAGAATCCCTAATAAGTGGTTAATTAAACAATGATTACACTTCCTCTGGTAATGCTGTACAGGCAGAAAACTTGGAAAAAAAAAAAAAAAAGAAAAAGAAAGGTATAAAGCAAATTCCTCCAATGTTTCTTGTCTTGAAACTGCATCCAGCTCCTGCTGGCAGAAAGTTTATAGCCCTCTGCAGAGATCCCAGCTGGGTGATTTTTTGCTGCCTCTCAGACACAAATACCATGTAAATTCTCTTAAATTACGTGGTAACTAAGAAAGATACGCTCGGCAAATACCCTATCTCTGCATAACACAGTAATTACATATTCTGCATCCAGGTAGTAATTATATTGCCTGTCGATTACTCAGTGATTACACTTTGAAGTAATTACTGTGGCACCCACGTACTCCAGGTGATAAAGTAGCAATAATTTGGTATCCGTTCTATGGATGGGGAACTGGTTCCCTATAAACACCTCCACCCTACATATGGTGTAAAAATCAAGTCTGAAGAACTCCTAAGGACAGTGAGAAAGGGAATGTGTCCTTCCTCCCAGCACACTGGTGGGCTGAGTCTTCATGAAAGCTGGTGATCTCTGAAGACAAGAAACTCCATGCCAAAGGAGGCCCTAACTCAGGGCAAAAAGCACTCTTGTATGGGCACTGCTTGTCGTTATCCCAATATTAAGTAACAAATTCATATTGTTAGTACATGTTCAGTAAGTAATTTCTTCAAATGTAGAATTTGGCTAGCTCTGCTGAATAAATTATGGGGAGAAGGGAAGGAAAAAGCATTTAAAGCAACAAAGTCTACTGCCATCTATAGCTCCTACTTGCCTTTCCTATTGCCTCCTGAAGATCATTTCTGAATATATAAATCATTCAAATTCTCCCTGCCTCCCAGAGAGATGACCCTTTTTAATTGCAGGGAGTGTCAGAGACTGATTTCTGCTAACCTTGTCAGACCAGTCCTGAAAACTCAAATGCAACCTGGGCAGGATTTTAAGAGCTCTGAGTTCTGGCTCTGTCCCTTAACAACGCTTAAGTGGATGCTAATAGGTTAACATGTTAAACGTTGCCTCTTTCCCACCTGAATCAAGTGAGAAATATTTCAATTACTGTATTCCCATGGAAGACCCCTACCTGATCCAAGTTATTACAAGCCACTGCGTATTCATCGCATATTTGCTTGCTCTAAGCTAAGACCACAGCTCCTTGGAGGTTTCACTTAATGACTGCACTGTTCCTGATCCAGGACAAGGGAACCTCTGGGAGATCACAACACAAATCATAAATAAAGGCTCCAAGCTTCTTCCTGCCCCATCACCATACTGGAACGATACTCAGCTCCTAGCCTATGGCACAATCAGAACTCTTCCCTAAGTCACTTACAGCATGTTTAAATTATTTTGCACTGATATCAGCACACTTTAGGTCCGGGCCCTAGAGTAATTGCCAACTTAGTAAAGCATTCAGGGTATTCAGCAACAGAGTTTATTAATAGATCTTACAATGAGTTTATTGTATATTGCAGAGGGAAGGAAGAGAGAAACTGCATACTGCCTGAAAAAAAACTTGCACCTTTATTAAAAATACCCTTCTTTGTAAAGCATAATGATTGTCAATGAAAACTGGTGAGTGCTTCTACAAAGAAACAATCTGCTGTTCTGCAGAAGAAACCTGTTACTGATCTCGTACTGCTGCAACTAATCACAGCTTTGGTCATCTGGGATCGCCATGACTCTAAGATACACAGACACATCATAACATACCTCTGTCCACTTGCAATCAACCCCACATTGTGGGGATGTGATTCCTTTACACCACTGTAAGCCAACACTGCATGCCTGGCAGTGCAGTGATAGCACAGTGAGGCTACCAGGGTAGCTGACCTACCTTGCTGAAATGGCAGCATCTTGTCCATATGCCTTCTGCGTATGTACCTGCTTCTGTGATTTGAGAGAAAGAAGAAGGTTTTGCTTAAGCTGCTTATTACGAGGTGGGTGTATCTCTGTCCTGGTTCTGTCAAACCTGAAAATCCCTGGTCAGCTCCTCTTTCGCAAGCAAAAATGAACTGGAAGGATACAGACCATGCTGACGCTAAATGGATGGCAAAGGCTCTGTGCCTGGAACATATAGTTTCACCCTTTGTATCGAATGCATTTGGCCCTATTAACATTTTATCTGTGTGCCAGAGCAGAAGCAAAGGGCTTGGCAACCAGTCAAGAATAATCTCCCCTGGCACACAGCACCCTGCTGCTGCAACAGCTCTGATGAACGTAGGGATGGCCAATTGGCACCAGGGAGGCGAGAGAAGGTGGAGATGTGGAAGAGAGGATGGGAAGGAGGGAGCCAGCAGGCCCAGAACTGGAAACATGGGGTTAGGAGACACATGCGTGAGTGCATATCTAAATTGCTCTCTGTGCCAGGGGACGCTGAGGTTGTAGTTTCCTTCAGCCATTGGCTTACTAAATTGTCTGCTGTTCCCTTTCATAGAACGGCTTAGGTTGGAGGGAACCATAAAGATATCTAGTTCCAACTCCCTGCTGTGGGCAGGGTCATACCCACCAGATCAGGCTGCCCATGGTCCTATCCAACCTGCCCTTGAATGCCTCCAGGGAATGGAGCATCCACAGCTTCTCTGTGCATCAGTGACAGTGCCTCATCATCCTTTCAGCAAAAAATTTCTTCCTAACATCTAACCTAAATTTCCCTTTGTGACTCAGTCTCTGAAAAAAGAAGGTACTAGCACTTATCTGCATGAGAGGCCTCTTCAAGCAAAATGTCACCCATTCATGAGTACCTCCTGAGCACCTTAGCTCAGGAGAAGAGAAAGCACTACTGATGGAAGGCTCTGTCGTGGCTAAACCCTAATGAGAAGGAGGGATTACTCACACCACTTCATCATAAGACTGAGGCATGGTCTGGTCAGTACAATCTGATGGAAAAAATGCCCCATCTCATCTACTTATAGCATTATAACACTGAATCTTAGGACAACTATTTGGTGCCTCAGATTCAGAATAACGAAAAGTGCAAGTGATGACATTTGGGAAGCCCTGGCAAGTAGCAAGAGTGAAAGTAGGATAGCCTCAGTCAGCTGAGGGGCACAGAAACATCCTCTGTGGAGAGGATTTATTTTGATTTTGATTTATTAACAGCAAGTTCAATGTGACTCATACACAGGCATGTAGACTTTGCTAGACTCATCTTCAAAGATTTGATCTGGGAAAAATGGAAATATATCATGAGAATTCTACTAATACATTAAAATACCTTAGCACTAGAATATGTATGATTTGTTGGTATAACTCATATTCAGATTAATTAATTGGAGCACCTAGAGTTTCAAAAAATAGCTCTGCAATTGCACTGCTTAAATAGCTTAAGGTATCACCAGCTAAGGCAAAAGGGAGGGATGAAGATTCTAGTGATTAAAAAGCCACATTTGAGTGAGATAGTATTCCAAATCTTACAGAATTCACTTGGGATGATAGTGAAGAACACTCCAATTAGGGTAGCAAAAAGACAGTACAGAGTTGAAATGAGGAGAATTATCAGTACCAGGTTGGCAAACCATAAGCCACGACAGTGGGGTACAGGATGGTCATAGGATGGTACCTGCCACCAGCCATTTGACTCCCTGAATTAATCAGTGATAAGCATCACACCAAAAAATAGCAATACATCCAAAATGTAAGAGGTGAAGAGTGAAAATTAAACAATGTGAGAGAGAATCCTGGTGAGGAGAAGGGGAGAAATTCACAATAAGGATGGGAGAAGCAGAAGTGCATGAGGTCAGCTGCAGGATTTTCCTACTGGAAGTAAAATTTCTTCTCTTGCCTGGTTTCCTAAGGAAGTAACACTTGCTCAGTCATGCTGCACGTATATGTGTCTATTTCTGCCTGTTCATTTCAACCTATCTCTCTGTAATGGAGCAGCCTAAAAAATAGGAGTATCCTTCTTGTTTTGCAAAAACAGGAAGACAGTGATATTGAGGGGACAACTGGATTACAGTGGGGTTACTGAGCATGCAGCTCTCTTTTTCTTCATTAGTCTTGAGAAGTCACATAAGATTATTTGACTCCTATTTCTTGTAAAACAACATATTTTCTTTGTTATGATTTATATGGAGCTCCACTGCATCCCTGTGGTCTCATGCAGAAGATGAGATTCAGCTGGTCTGCACCTTGGGAATGCCCAACAGCAGAAGTCATGGGATGCTGCTGCCAGAGGACTTACTTAGCCATGGAAGTGTCAACATATGAAGTTGACAAAACTACCAAGTTCTCCCAAACGAGTTCCTTCTGGTGAATTAATAATGTTCCAACACAAGGACAACACAAAATGTCTTTCTTTAATATCTTTTTCTGCTCTGATTTATTAACTGCATGGAAACATAAGTGTCACCAAACACTACAGTCAATTCCCAAATCCCTTCTGCTGTTATAAATCGAGAAAAATTATAGCTTTTCTAACCAAAGGAGGAATCAGATTCATCTCCAACATGTGAATGAGAAGCCTGCAGATCCCAACAGCTTCAGAGCAAAGCCAGTACACTGAAGACCTAATTACTTTTGATAGCATGCAAGAGAGCAGATAGACAGACCCCACCAATCTGAAACCTCCTGTCAATAAACCAAATTCATTTCATACCCTACAAATCAAGTCCCTTAGGAAAGTAAATCTAGTTCCTTACCCCACCCCTAAAAAAATCCCACTAGTGCAATGAATATATTTATCCTCCCGGGGAAACAAAGGACAGACCCTTGCTTGCCATGCTTATCTCCTGTCTTTCAGAACAGCCAGTTTCTTAGCTATGTGCTTTAGCCTGTGGTGCCATATCAGCTGTGCTTAGTTTGTGAGGCATCTCACAAGACCACACTTCAGCCCAGCTTATAGTAACCTCTCAGCATGCCTTTCGGATACTTCTCCAGACAGCTTTTCCCTGTGTTAATTTATTTGTCCTTGTCAGTTCTGCAAGATGCAACTCTGTCCCACCTAGCCACTTCCCCATCTAGTTGTCTGATTCAGGGAGGAGGCTTGGAATAACAGCAAGAGAAAGTTCCTCAAAGGAGGAAGATGATGAGGAGCTGAATTTGGTTGGCCTGAAGCTTTTGTTCACATCCTACCAGCATGAACTGAATGCACATCTTCCCGCTGCAGTCTTGTAAAGATCCAGTTCAGTGTTTCTCTTTTATTCATGCTGATAATAATACAACAGTAGTCTTCCCAACCACTGAAAAGTGAATGAAGAAGGAAATCTGCATACTGACTGAACATGCTGCTAGGGAGAATAATAAATGAAAATCAAAGGCCTGATTCCCAGATGGCTGTGTGCAAAAGCATCAGTTTGCATAAGAATTCACACTTTCAAACACCACTGGAAGTCTGCTCTTGATGGCATTTTTCTGGTGAAAATGATATAAGCATTTGATCTCCCCCAGAAGAAAACATACAATGTTCAAAAATGCTCAAAATTGTCTCCCTTCTCGCAATGTCCAGGCATCAAGGCCAGGAAGAGCTGAGCCTTGGGTGCATGAATGCCATATGAAGCATCCCTTGTCATCAGCCTGAATTATGTGATGACTTACAGAAAAAGAGATAATTATGTAGATTGGGATTATTTATTTACATAGCCCTGTCACATTTGGAATGAAACTGGAGCCCCCAATCTGCTCAAATTCCCTCGCACAGCTGATGTACATTTCCCTGTCACAACACGTAGAGCATGCACCTGTCATGCTGACTGTCCCTGGAAGTGAAAGGACATTGTTCAGGCATTAATCACCCAAATCAGGGCAGTGTCTGTCCCAGAAGCCTCTCCAGATTGGAGCCAGGGTCACTGCTGCTGTTGGCCACAATGACTTCAGTTCTACGAGTAGAGGATTTGGAAGCACTGCTCCCTGCAGTCATCTGCATGGACATGCTGGAGATGCATTGCACCAGTCCATGGCAGACTGACAGCAGCCTGGTGTTAGCATTGGCTTTCAAGAGAAAAGCAGTATAAAGCAATACCAGAGCTCAAATGTTGGTTTCGTGATAGAACAGCATGAATGATGCTTGCAGCCCATTGCCATGTCCTAAAACTAACACAACCAAATGTCAGTGCTGTTTTTCCCATCTAGATCAGCTTCTGGAGTGTGCCTCTGCATGTTTGTTCTGGGAGGCATGTCTATCCTTTTTGAAAGCCCTTTGGAACTATCTCCCTTATCTAATGATTTACGTACTGCTGCAAGATGGCTCAGAAATGAACAAGAGACACTTCGCTATGCAAGGCTATAGGATTTCCCCCATAGGGACAGCTCTACCAGAGCTCTCAATTCTCCTTCTAAAGAACTGGGGCCGAGCATTCAGGTGACCAGATGTGAAGTTCCTGGCACAATAAACTACAACATTTTTAAAAGATATTGTGAAATTGAAAGGTACTGTACAGTGATACTTGGGTCGTCTTTGCTCCCTTTCCATCCTTTTCCTCTGCCCGTTGTCCTGGGCACATTGCACAGAGCAGCCATCAGGCTGTCATAATTTGCACTGCTCAAAACTTTCAACATTCACATGTATTGGACTTCAGACTGGCTTGGGCATTCCCTTCCAGCTTTCTGCTCTTTTTTTTTTTTTTTTTTTAAAGACAATATCTAACTCTTTAGATCCTCTGTGTCTCTTCCTTGCATCACTGGAGCAGTGCCTAGAGGATGGGGATGAGTCTGTGGTCTGATCATACATGTTAAATACAAATCATGTGAGTCAGTAAACCATTTGTAACCAAAGGGAGTCCTTACACCTGCCAGAGAAGAGCAATTAAATGAACAAATACTCAGAGGCATCTGAGTATATCTGGAGGTGCTGGAGGAGTCTCCTCCACAAAAGTATCTCAGTGCTACTTCCTTCATTATATTCACTTCCCTCCCTTCATCCCTACTTTATAATGAAGTAAAACAGTGAGAAGAGGAATTGGAGAAAGACCAAAGAACTGTTCTCCCAACAGGGAGAAGGCTTGGATCTCAGACCCAAGCTGCCTGCACTCAGAAGGACAACTTCACCTTGGAAGCTGAGCTCCTGCAGCCATTGACCAACATTCCCTCTCCTATCCCCGTGGCTGTTTGCTGCCTGTGGGCAGACTTGCAGTGTTACTAATTTGGGTTTCTCTCTCCACTTCACTTCACTTGTTTGTCAGGAGGGAAGATTAAAAACAGATGAAAAACAAACCCAGAAAGGAATATTTTTTTTCACTTGCTACACGATGGAATTCAATCAAGAGTGGGGCATACCCTGAATATCTGGATACCCTCTGGAATAAAAAGTCACTTATACTCTTCCTATGCACAAATGTGGGTGTGGAGGAACCATATCCATCTTTTTTTCTTATATACAGGAGCATTCCTTCGGCCTCCAGCCCAGCAGCAGGGATATAATTATGGTCAAGAAACAGCCAGCACTGGTCCATCAGAACATGCTTCCATCTACTTGGGAGGAAGGTGTCAGCCTGGCTGTACTCTTTTCCTGCTGAGCATCTCCTGTATCCATCATAAAATTCTCATCATGACAAATTCTGGGCTTTGACAAGATCACTGTGAGCACTGTGCCCAGCCATGCACTGGGTTGGGGCTGACATGTGCTGCCCAAAGCTCAGGTGCTAGCAATGCCTGAACCCATTTCACTCCCTTTCTCCCTCTATGGGTGCATCAGCATCTTACCTGATCGCAGACATGACAACACAAATCCTCCTTTCTTGAAAGCAGATGAGGCAAAAAAAGACAAGTGCTCATAGAACCAGCTTCTCTGGAAATGAAGTGCATTATCTGTGGTGTTTCCTGGCAAACTCAGGCAATGATTTTTCATAAATGAAAAAATGGGATTTTTTTTTTCCATCCACCATTGAAATTGTTCACTATTTGTCCCCTCAAAAAATCTCATTTAAGAAATTGTGACACATTTCAGTTCAGCATTATGTAGAGATTTGTTTTCATTTTTGAACTTAAGAAAGGGAGTTTAGATCTTAAACTAGGATTAAATGTTCTAAAACAAAACACAGGCTTTCAATTTTGGCAAAATCAAATGTTTCGGATTGATAAAACTGAATATTTAGGAAAGGGTATCATTTTTTCCTCCATAAAAAAAAAAAAAACAAACAGCCAAACCCCACCACAAAACCTGTTGTTTTCTTTTCCTGCATTACTTTCATAGAACACAGTGCTGAGTTGGAAGAGGAATGGAATTTGTTGATAGCCACCAGTCTGGGGGACAAGAAAAGCTATGAGATATCAATAGAGGGAAAAGGCTGCAGGAAGGGTTTCTGAGCTGACACCATTATGGGTTGGTTGAAAAACAGTGAGTATTCAATGGAGAAAGAAAAAAAATAAAAGACAAAAAAAAAAAACAACACCCTACAATAAAACACAGGAAAAGCCTGTGCAGAGCCTTTAAAAATTCAAAACATTTCAGCTATATGCTTGGACCCAAGGGGATTTCCTTGGAAGAAACGCATCTGAATGGGACACTCAGCACTACCTCATGAGAGCAATTCTGCATCAGGGAACGTTTTATGTTCTGTTGCCAGAAAGCTGATTTGCATGTGACCTGTACACAGCAGTCAAACTTTTATGCCACCTTTCATCGTGAGTCTTATCCCAAGACAGAAATGGCTAGTAAGCTTAAATTGTAGGCTCTATCTGCCAGCACTTTTCAAAAAATAATTCCTGGTCTCATGACTATACATCATCACAGTCCCATTAGTCGGAGCCAATTGTAATAAACTAATGTGCAGAATGATTTCCAGGTGCCTGCAGCTAACGGGAAAATAATAGCAAGTTTCTACCCCTTTCTTCTCTTGCTTTCTTTCTTTCTCCAGATGACAGACGTACAGATGGAGAGACAGATAACCACTCTGGTGACTGGTACATTCCATCTGGGATGTAATTGTCTGAGCCTTTTGCATACAGGCACGCTGCTCTGACCAAGTCACAACAGAAATCCCTTTGGTTGATGGCTTCTTCCCTGCCACTGGGAACTTTCTCCTAAGTGCAGTGCCATGCAAAGACTGAGTTTCCATGCAGAATGCATTGGCTGGTGTTAATGCAGTTCTAGGTGGGTGCCATGAGCTTGTTCTCTAGGAGTGTCTGAGCAATTGGATTATTTTACTTTTGGATCAGACCTGAACTTACCGTCACCACCCTACCTAACCAGGTGCTTCTCGAATCATAAAGATCAGAATGGTTTCTACCCTAACAAATCTGTGCTGCATCTGCCTTGGGAGTTAAGGATTTTGTACTGAAATACTGGAACGTGCAACCTAACAGGCAAACTCTCTCCCTGTTCCCTCCTTGTGTCAGTCCCTGGAGACAGCACAAACCCATCTTAGCAGAGTAGAGGCTGATGCAAGTGTAGAGATTAGATACCATGACTCAAACGCCAAGGGAAGAGCATGCTGCAGTCCAAGTTCCTCAGCTGAGCCAAGTGCAAGAGCAGTGCTGCAGTACCTGGGGTATTGGAGGCCTCTTCCCAGTGCCTTGACACAGCAACATGGGAAAAGCCCTGTGCAACACTTCCCAGACGTCTGGGTTGCCTCTAACTAGCACTATCAGTGTCTGAGCATCTTGAGCAAAACAGCTCTTGTTCCTTCTGCTGTTCTGCTGCATCCCACCCAACGACACAGAATGCGCCCGTCAAGAATGGAGAAGCATTATGGTTGCCTAGGCAATGCCTTTGCCAAGTACAATAAATAAATGACAATGGGATTGGGTTAGCAGAATCTCAGGGGTCTGTACTGCACTCACTGCTGCAGTAACTCTTTACCAAAAATCCTGCTTCTCCCTCAACATACATAGACAGACACATCAGTGCTGGTGCATTCCTCCTGTCTTTCACCGCAGGAAACTGCCTCCTCCAGCTCATTCACCATATAAAAGAAAGAGTGGAGAAGAAAAAACATCCAAAGACACATTCAGTGGAACCCGCTCCCTCCTGCATCTCTGTAAATGACTGACAAACTGTGGGAGAAATCCAAGACCCAAAGACAAAGAATCCTGCGGTATTGCGAGCCACTACAGGGAAGCCTCTTATTTAACATAAAAGGAAATAGTCTTATATACACATATCAAAAGGAAAAGCAAGCCACTAGCCCAGTACCCTGCTTGAAACGGGTTTCATTTGCAGGGAGACACTGCAGACCAGCACTCGGTGCGGGCAGGCAGCCACCGCCTGCCCAAGCGTGATGGCGTTGCTCGTTTTTCACTCTGACACCACTGCAGGCTCCACAAGGCTCCTTGACTTGCAAGGTGATCAGAATATTGAGTACGATACTGCGGTAGCGAGCCTGGCACCCAGCACAGCAACAGAGCGGCCGCCTTCCTCCCCGCCCCTTTTCTCACCCGCACGCAAAGAAAAAAAGGAAAAAGAAGAACAAAACCCCTCCAAAGACAATGAGGTTCCTGGCATCCAACACCCCCTCGCACATCTTTGGAGAAGGGACCTTGTCTCCATTGTTTCCGATCCTTCAGCTCATTTCACAAATGTCAGAATGCTCCTGTCCCCCCTCGACCCCACGTGCACACATCCTTTACTATGCATGCTTTTGCTATGAAAATGTAACCCTGGAAGTACATTGTATTGATGGCCGTGCTGCAGGAACCCTGCAGTCCTTGTCTGCCCATAACTATGCAAATAAAGTTCCTGGAGAGAGCAGTTATTATGTACCCCGTATAATGGAGCCCATGGCTTGGTTCAGATGCTAGGGCCACATTCTGCATTGGGAGACAGACTTTTCTCCAACCTCCATTCACTCACAGAACCTCGAGCCTCAGTGCCTGGTTTCAGCTGGTAACTCTGTCCCAGCTGAAATCAGAACACTATCAATGAGGTGGGAGCATGAATCTCTAAGAGCATTGATGAATGACTGCTACCCAACACACCTCAAGGCACACCATTCACAAGTCTGTTGTTTGTCCTGCTGGATCTCACTGTCCTTGGGTCTGCTGAACAGCTACTGTCCCAATATACCCATCCACAACTCAAATTCCTGCCTGTAGCCCTCCTACAACAAGGGGTGAGTCATCACAAATACCTCAGCAAATCTTCTCTTACACCTGTGGGCTTCTTTACCTCATCCAACTGGGCAGGTGTGCATATAGAACAGGTTCTTTTCCTTCTATGAGGTGCTCGTCCTATATGCAGAATGGGAATGTCAGTGAAATTCTGCCCTACAAAGGCAAAAGGCTCTAACACCTATTTTCATTGTATTTCTGAGATGCAAACGTAGCCTGCATGATCAGATGCCTTCGGGAAACTTAACTGTACTCCCTGCTCATCTTAGTTCTTTTTATTTATTTATTTTAACTAAATAAGATGTCTCTGAAAGGCATTTTAATTTACATAAATATTGTGGAGAAGAAGATTTCATGCTGCTACCTGACTAATCAGTTACACGGTACTGCAAAAAAAGCACTAACAGCGCAGGAGAGGTGTGATTCTCTCCCTCTCCCATTTGTATTTCTTCTGGAGAATTTCGTATTGATTGGCTGAATGACACAGCAGAAATTTCCATTTCAAATTAAAAAAAAAAAAAAATTAATTTGCTGACTCAGTTTCAGATAATGTTTGTAATATATTTCAATGTCAAAAAGGCATTCATCTCATTGACCAGTTTTGAGTCAAGAACATGAAACTGAAGCATTCTGCTGTTATTCCTTTCAGTCACAGGTGTTATGAAAATAAAGACTGGAAAAATAGATCACTATTATAAATATCTGATCACAAATATTCTGGAGCAATATATGCTTCACCAATGTGATGGAGGGGTTGATGACATAATCACTTCTCTTGCCACTCTGCCTCTGGCAAAAGGTGTGTTCATGTGCACTACAGAGCTCCTCCTTCCCTCAATCCTTCCCACCCTTGGAGTTGCTCAGTAGAGCTCATTGCTGCCTGCGGTGAATCAAAATGTGTTATCATCAGGCTCAACGTGTTATTGAGTTAATTAAATGTCACACTTTTGATAACATTAATTAGAAGCATTTCAGATTCATCTGAACACACACCTTTTGCAAAACCTGAAAAAAAATTAAGTGGCAGTGTTTTCATCTGGATAGAATTTGTTGCTAGAAAAACTCACCACTCCATTCAGAACTGATATTCACTGTATTTTATCAGCTCTAAGACAGCACGTTCTTCCTTGTTTTTTTCATTCTGTACCAGACCACAGAGAACACACAAGACATTCAGTTGTGTCCCATATTCAGGAGCTCAGGCTCCCAAGAAAGGGTTTTCAGGACTTTCAGGACATGGCTGTTAGTGCATTACACTCTGTAAGTCAGTGACAACAACTTAAGACTCCAGGTTGCCCAAGATCACTGCAAAGTCATCATGGAGGTTGTTTTTGTCCAAGTTTGCATAGCACAAAGATCCACCCCTATTTCTACTTAATGTGCGTTTCCACATCACGAATTTGAAACAAGGCAAAAAAACAACCAACCAACCAAAAAAAAAAACAATCCAAAGAGGCCATGGCCAACATGATTTTTCAAGCCAGTTGTTATGCTACCCATAAAATCCTATGCGCAGGGTAGCCCTTTTCTTAGACAGTATTGCATCTCCCTTTAGCTCTTTAATCCTCTTTCCTGCTCACCAACACTGCCACCATCCCTGTGGCTTTAGAGGTTCTATTCTGACAATGAGAACAATGCTCACATCCAAGCTTTCACTTCAGGATACTTCATACTCTCTTGAATTACCTCACACTGCTGTTCTCTCAATACAGATTGAAATGATATTTTGCATCACAGAACAAGTCTTTTTCATAGTTTTCTATTATATAAAGGGTATGAAATACCAAATACAGCCCAGGTAGGCAGGAGGGCATATTAGATGCAAACTGCAGTCTCATCATGACTTCCCCTTACTTACTAATAACTACTGGGCTGCTTCTCTAAGTACTCACTCATGTGTGGGTTTGGTTGTTTTTTGAAACCAGTCTGGCTAGGGAATACAGACAAACCATATCTGATTAAACCGAAAGGGAAAAAGAAATAAAGATACCAAAACAAATAGAAACAACCATCATCTCTTTTCCATTTCTCTGCAACACGGCTCGAGCCTGAACTGCAGTGTACACAGAAAGGACTATTCAATGAGATGACCATCTTTAGTTTCATCTTCATCATGACATTATTAGGGTCATGCTATAGGTTCCCACTGCACACCGCTTTATTGTTTTGTCTGAAAGTACTGCCTCATATATCTGACATATGAGGTGTCCCAGAGCATCTTTCATTTAGCTTGATCTTTAAAAAATAGGGGGAAATAAGTGCCCTGGAAGCTGTGGCTGAGCGTGGAGAGAGGTGGACACAGACATATGCAGAGACAGAGAAAGAAAGAAAGAAAGAAAGAAAGAAAGAAAGAAAGAAAGAAAGA
>JAPSGF010000035.1:5117545-5182336 GCA_035772895.1 Perdix hodgsoniae | reverse complement strand
GAAAGAAAGAAAGAAAGAAAGAAAGAAAGAAAGAAAGAAAGAAAGAAGAGGAAAGAAGAGACTTGTAATATCTTCTTTTTGTCAGGCAACTATGTAAAACGCACCGCTTGCTATTAAAATGCTAAACTGGAATAGCTTCCACAGATAAAGGCTATGAGAAAATTCTGCTATTAAGTGCTCTAGCATTGTTTTTGGCAGTCGCATGCTGGAAGCAATGTAGCTGTGATAAGATGAGTGAATTTTGCTGAACTTGCTGAAAACAGGAATGAGAGAGCAGTATAGACAATAATATCACTATTTCAGCTCACACCAAACCAGAGCTGTTGTATTACCCCATGTATGCCAGCCTTCTTGCAACCCCTGAAGGGTCACGGTAATCTAGGAAGGAATGGGGTAGGGGCAGCGATGTGAAGCCAAAGTTTTACCTGGCTAACATAGCACAGATTTATTCAAAACTGGGTTAGCTGGAAAGTTCACAGACCTTTCAGCAAGCTTTGCACAAATAACCCAGTGAGCCTGCCCTTAGGTGAGGCTTCCACTGCGGGCACAGCCAGTGCTCACATGGTGGGGGCTTATTAGAAGCTTAGGCAGTGTTTAACTTATGTGGTATTTAACTGGCATTTAAACTCACAGTTAACAAAGGGGAAGATAATTGGAAGAATCAGGAAAAATAAAATTCACCCTCTGAGGTAACACATACGGATCCCCAGAGACTGTCAAGTGAAGACCCTCAGCCAAACCAATTCAGTCCCGAAACCTTGATGCAGATGTTAGCAGTGCTGGTGGCTACCTGGTAGACTGGAAATGCTAGACAAGTGTCAGTGCTGAAGTATGAGCCTGATGTGCTTGAGAAATTTCATTTTGACATGGTCCTCCCATCTCTGTCCATGTACAGCATCATTCGAGGGTTATTTGCTGCCTCTTTCAAAAAGCGGTAGGAAAACAAATATCCAGACTGATATCTGGAGCTAGTGAAAAAGCAGTGAGAGAGATGAATGTTTTCACGTCTTTCAGAGCAAATAGTAAGTCAATCTAAACAAGCTGCCCACACTGCCATCACCCTATCAAGGCCAAGCTGTGTGCTGGTCAAGATGGGAGCTCATCTCCTGCACTAACAAACACCAATCTCAGAGTACATTCCTCTGAAATCACCAGCATCATCCACAATAACTTCACAGGCTGGCCTTAGAAGATCAGTTGAAATGGCCTATCTTATCCTTAATGCCTTCTGCAGCCTCTGAAAAGAAATACTTCCTGGGAAATGGGTTTTCAAGAGCACTTCCCATCTATGCAGACACCTACAATCTACTCTGACCTTCACTGAGACATTTCTCTCAGGGGAGGAAAATGATATCTTTTAATTTTTTTCTAATGTTCTAGCGTATTGTTTTTTCTCCTTCTCATGCAATATAATTAAAATGATGTCCTCCAAGTTGGAGGATACTTAAAATAAACAGCTTCTGTGGAAGCTGAACGACTCAGCTATGGTGCTTAATCAAGTGGAGAAGATGTTTATTGCTGCATATGCTCTGCTGCTGTGAAAACTAGCCCTTAAACATTCCGTTTATAAACACAAGAAAATAAAAATCCAATAAGAACAAGTTAAGGTCCTTGACACACTATAGGAAAGTGAAGGCAAGAAAGAAGGATTGTCTCTTGCACAATAGGAGTAGACTTAGGTCAGTTAATACATTACAGAATGAATTACTTGTGACAGATGAACCACAGGACACAGAAAATGATGCCTTTCTTCCAGTAAGTGCCCACGTACAGATATCCGTAAAACCTGTAAAATTTCACTGTCCCTCAACAATCCCAGTGCTGACAGCTTCAGAGCTCCAATAAAACCTGTGGCCTGAAGATTGCTCACATGCCAACATTTTCTCCTTGGTTTATCATGCACTACACTCAATAGGAGGTCTAAACAGAGGCATTTCAGTGGATGATGGGTGTATTTAAGATATACACAAAGGATAGAATAGCAGATGTTAAGCAACAACAGTAAATGATTGGGAAATATTTTGAGGGCCAAATGTTCCAGAGTCCACAGGAACAAAACAAGCCACTCACTGTAGTAACTGACTGAAAACTAAGACAGAAGAGTCCACATAAGGATGAGCTCAACTTTGCCTCTAGAAATGTAAAGGCTCCAAACCTCAGGAGGACCTTTCTTTCATGCACAACTAAACCAGCGTCACTTCTTGATTTACTTTTTGAGTGGGCTGGATCACAGAGGCAAAGCTCATCTGTGTTACTGGGATGCTCCATTTGCAGATCACAATCACGCACAATTTTTTTCAGTGGGACCGAACCCGGCGAAATCCTACGACTGAAGAAATGATGGCAATTAAAGTGAGCCGGAGGAGATACCTGGAGATCTGTGTCCCATCTGCATGAGCTGTGTGTCCCTCTCCTCAGGACCCCTGAGCCGCACAGCCCCTCTGATGTAGTTCACTTCTGAGCACACTGAGTCCATGCACAGAAGTGCCGCAAGGCCCACCCACGGCTGCCAGTTCAGGAAAGCTGCCCTTTGGTGCCTGCATTGGTGTGAATCAGCTCCCAGATAATTCATCCATTTTTACCCTCTGTATCACTTTTCCAGGGAGGGGTTTTTATATCTTCCCTATTACATAATTCTATTGGAGCCTTTAGGCTGAACAAATTACATTATTAACCACGCTAATACTAACAAAGCAAGTGATCGGTAGGAGTTTCATTTGGCATGCTGGAAATTACAGCTGATCAACACAAACAGAGGACTCTTTGCTGGGGAAAGAGATTATTTCCCTCCTCAAAATGACTTCTCTCTACTATGTGCAAGTCCCTGCACCTTGGCTCTTCCTTTGGCTTTGAATTACAGACAGAGAGAGATCTTGCACTTCGATTTAGCTTGTCTCTGCTACCTACTGCACACCTACCCGCAGTGCCCCACCATAAAGCCTCAGGAGTAAATTGCTCTAAATTAGAAAAACAGAATACAATAAGGAAAGCACCAGGGATGAATTAACTCACATATGCAACAGAAAATAAGCACCTGCTTACAGATTGTCATAATGAGCCAAGGTAAACCTGCCAGAGGAAACAAAACAGTGATCACTGCACTTAAGCTGTACTGCATTCTTTCAGAAATTGCACAAAAAAAAAATTATTTTTCCATTCCTTTTTTTCTATTAGGATGAGTTGCTGAAAGAAGACGGTGGAGATCAAAATCCAGCACTAACGTGTGTATAACATGAACAGAAAGAGCAGCATCAATCTCTCTTTAGATTCTATCACTAAGCCACCTAAAACATTGCAAAAAAAAAACCAACATAATTTTGTTCTTTACTTTTAAAAAAATTTAATTAATTTCTCTTCGTGTCCCATTGTATTTAAAGGAACTTTAAGTCAATAAATTTGCAGATAAGGACAGATACAGAGAAAGCTTCCAGGCCGTGCTTTCTGGACTTGTCCCAGCAGCAGCATTTGAAGTAGAGATGTTATTTTGAGTTGCATGCATTCAGTTCAGGAACAGAAGCAGCACGGCGTGAGCAGAGCAATCAGGAGCACAGCCTAATATTTTCAGTACTAAGTACACAAGGAGACAGACTCTAGTACAAAAACAGCAAAGAGTTTGCAAACCAATTCAAGCACAAATAATCATAAGGACGACGCGGTCGTCCATGGGTAGATCATGTCTGAATGCTTTCACCTATGGGAAAGCGCACAGCTTGGCTCTTGCAAAACACTACCAAAAGAATCTTAGTGAAACTGCAGAAAAAATGTATCCCCCTCCCAACCACCCTCACCCTTCCAACAGAAGTACGTTCCCTGCTGCTATGTTTTCTAAACTGGAAATGTCGAAATACATAAGAAAGAATTCTCCTTCTCCCCATCCCCATTCCCATAAGCACGTGCTGATTTTCAACCATTTGGGGAGGTCACCTGGGACTGCCAACAGGAGTGTTTGTTACTAATTCAGAACTGGAGTGCCAGCTCCCTGCAAGGCCATCGCCCTCAGCCTCCACTCCGTTCTGAGTTTTGATTCCCATCCCGTTCCTGGTAGATGGAAATACTCCAACAGCTCTGACACCAGCTTTCTGCTGGCTTATTCAGACATCAAACTTCTCTGGCAAATCTGAAGTGCCGCCTTCTCAAACAAAATCACTACCACCACATTATTGTATCGTAATACCCTGGGATGCCAACCATGAGTAAAAATCCAATTCAGGGATTTTCACTGGGAGATGAAAGGGTTTTCTCAAACTCACCTCGTGTTCCTTCACCTCCCGGGCAGGCACTGAATAACTCTGAATAGGATTTTGCATGGAATGAAAGGAGAAAAAGATGTAAAGCCCCGGTGGGTCTTGCTGACAAAGGCTCACACAGGGAAATGAAGGACATGAAAACAGGAGGGGAGAGAGACAGAAATTATAAAAGAAAAAGCCTTTATGATCCTAATAACAAAAATTCATAATCCATCCTGTCTTTTGTTCCGACTCAGAAGGACATTTCCCCTGAGGGACAACAACCAGAAAAAAGAAGCAGATGCAGAAACAGAAAGAGATGGGGAAAATTATTGAAAAAGGCTGAGAAAAACAAAACATCTCATTGGTGCACAGCTTACAGAAGAACAAGCTTCACAAGCTCCTTACTAATCCTCATAGTAGCATTTGGAGAGCACACTTCACTCAAAAGAAGGTCCTCTTCTGCCAAACCCTCTGCAAATCCCATGGGCTCTGCTGGAGTTACTGCAAACCTGGTGCTGTTTGGGTAACCCTGCCCAGGGGTTGGTGGATGGTTGAACTTTTCCAGCAATCTAGTGGCATAGCTTCCAGCAAGCTGGGGGGCAAACCTGCCCAGCTTTCTATCTCTGATCCCATGCCTTCTTTAGGCAAATGGATGGCAGTTCTCCACCTAGCAGGACTTTTTGGTCAAAGACGCAGAAAACTGCAAAGGAAGGTCCTGCATGTCTGGAAGGTTCATAAATAACTCACGGATTTTGTGCACAACTTCTCTGCTTAACCTTTCCTCTTTCCGTCCTACCCTTCAAAACGCTTTGTCTCTATCCCTCACGTTGCCCTAAATAGGTGCTTTCTTGAGGCTGGCTGTATAATAACAACTGATTTCTCTAAGGATCGCTGCCTGTCTGAAAGCATGTCACTCCACTCTGAGCATCCTGCTCCATTCAATTTATAGAGGAGACAGACCACCTAACGTACCAGGCTGCTGGCAGGAACACTGCAAATCAACCCAGAGTGTCCTTCGGACGTACTTGGAAGTGGAAGAGTGCTGCTCAGAAAGCCAATGTTGTTGGCCAGTAGCCACAGCTAGCCAAAGCACACTGGTGTTTCTAGCAATGAGCAAACTTCTGCTTAGCCTCAGGGCCTTGGGAAGCTGAAGAGGCCAAGGAATTAAACAACCTAAGACAGACACACTTAGACCTTTTAGTCTCTATTGGATTTTTCATATTGACTTTCTCTCTGGTGCAGTGGATGGAAAAGTGCAGAAGCAGACATGCAAAATTAAAAGTTGGGTGTTGTTTTTTTTCAAGGAAAGGCTGGGTCTGATGAAGTTGCTAGGAATTGTGAAATTAATTAATTACAACCAGGATTTTTCCTTCTGGTTTCAGGCATAAGCCAGATATCTCAGCACATCTTGTTTCTCTCTCTTAGGTATAGGCGAACCTGGATAAGGACACACACCTGAGTGCGTACAGGACACAACCTGAACCAACACTAACCGATACAAATGTGGAGAATTTGACTCAAAACCTCATAACCTCAACCTCAAATGCTCTGAAAGAAGAAATTCTATCATAAATGTACTAATCCATTGCTAAACAAGCAGCAGAATAATGTTGCGCACAAGCTCTGATTGCTTGTTAAATTTAATTACGTTATGCTGTTTAAAACACAGCCTAGAGGGCAGCGCTGGGGCTCAGCCCCTTTGGGATGGCTCCCACCAGCCTCCCACCAGGCCAGCCCTGGCAGGATGCAGTTATCATGCAGCCATAGGAAACGAGCGCCTGCGGCACTGCTGGCTCTGATCGTTAAGTGCCCAACCAGAAATAAGCGCCTGATGCAATTATAATAACGATGACCAAAACACTGTGAAGATGAGGACGTTCTACATTTGTGATTGCAGCTAAAATGAGAGTATTATGGGCTGTTATGCCTTGTTAATTTTCTCAAGATAGTGCAGAAAGGATGCAGGTAAGGTCAGAATTCTCTAACGCTTCTGTCTCCCTGGAAATGAGACCACAACATCCTTAACGCTCCCTGTAACTGCAGTGTGTAATCATAGGCTGCATTCCTGGATCATGTGCCCTAACTGTCCAGCTGCTGTATGTGGTAGCAGCTGACGTCTTCTCCTATTGATGAGTCCCTTTGGTGGTTTTACTTCAATAAACACCATGTGAATCGGCATAATGATGACAACCAGAATCATCAGACTTATGCTGAGCCCCAAAAGACGTGAACATCTCACTTAATATAATCATCCTCTTCCAGCTAATCCGTTTCTACCTAAACTGCCAGCCAAAAGGAGCCTCCATACTTCCATCACTGAGGAATGAGTCGGAGTGAGGAGAGAGGAAGATGCCTGCAGCATTGCTTTCTTCTCAGCTTTCCCTCCCACAGTGCACCTGCTCAGATCCTCTGGCCCAACTAAATTTAACAAATGCTTCAGTGAACAATGGGTGCTAGGAAAAGCAACCTATCAACTATAAATATTTTGGGGAATTCACACTCCCCACCCGCTCACTAATGGTACAGCTGGATCCAGTCTGGAGGTGTTTCCGTATTGTTTCCACCATGACTCAGACTGCTGGTGAAGCAAACACCTGATGCTTTTCCAACTAGATATTGGGTTTACAGTCCATAGCTTCAAAAGATCCAGTGGTAAAACAACAGTCTGCCTGGTTTTGGTATCAGCAGTTGCTTTCTTTATGAGAGGACTGATGCATTTCCTGTCTATGGATCTGGCAATGCAAGTTTCAGGTAACCCTACAGGAACTGGGTATACTCATAAAATGTGCACTGAGGCTTTATGAAAAACAGCATCACGTTGATGGGACCAAGAAGTGAACAATTTCCCCTGAGCAAAGCCTCTTAAATTTGAGGAATTATTTTCCCAGAACTTCAGTATTGTTAGAAAGATCAAAAGAAACTACTGAATGGACCTATAATGAAGAGCAGCTAAGTGCAATCACAGTAAATTGCACTAAGCTCCATCTTTACCTTCTCAGAAAGAGTATTTACAGATAAAAATATACATGAGGATACATATTTTTATGCATTGAGTGAAAGGGTTCTGTGCAGCCAGCATAAAACATACATATCATAGAAACCACACCTGAGCATGTAACTCCATCACCCAACTGCAGGTCCACAGACCACAGCTCTTTCAGATGCCCTGTTGCTTTGCAGAGAAGGAAGGAGTGGATGGTGGTGAATGTGTGATTGTGGGCTTCTCACAGCCATCAGCTTGTTGCAGTTCTCCTTCAATGAAGGAGGACAAACTGGTACTAAAATGTCTTTCCTAAAGCAGAAAGATCATAAAACCTGCCACAGAGGAAGGCTGCAACAGACGTACAAGAAAAGAAGTTACAGGCTCAGGGTACATTTTGTCTACTTTAGACCTTTCCAGAAAGGAGAGCGAGACATTAATCTAATTTACTCAGCCCGCTGTATGAGGTTTATGCCTCCTTCATATCACCAGTCTGGCATAAAGCGACCAGAAGTGCACAGGAAAATCAATCTCATAATTTCCATTTTAGCTTTAACAAGTTATTTTACTGTTTCTAAGTGCTAAACATGTGTATCTGATGCCTGCAATACGCATTATGCAGCGATGCATCCGGAATAGATATATGAATATTAAAGGTTGCACTGTTCTGACAGCTTGTTCTAGAGTTTGCCTTATGCTGCCTGAGATTTTCAGTTCTTCTTAAATGTAACTTGCATATCAGTGTAAACTCTTTCCCTCCTTTTGACAGGGTGCCCTTGTAGATGGTAATTTCCTGAGTTGGGAAGAAGAGACTCACAATTTATCTTGGGTTGGGTATCCTACAGCAAGACGTTGCAGAACATAAATATGTATCACTAGAGAAAAAAAACTGCTGCCCTATTCCTACAGTAGGTTGTGATAAATGTGAAGGATTATAATGGATGTCATTGTGGCTGCAGTAATGTGAAACTGATACAAAAGAGGCCAAAATCAGGTATATGCAGGAGTCCAGTACAGGGTCGCTATTTAGAGAGAGAAAATATGATACAGGCACCCAGACTGTCTGTAACCAATCCCACGATGCTCAGAGTAGGTGTAATAACCACAGCAAATATCTTGAGGAAGTTAAGTATAAAATAACACTAACTTTGCACACAGCTATACTAGGACTCCCCAAACAGTGGACTCTCCTCCAACTCCGGACTGTAAGAGCATTTGTCTCAAGCCCATCTTTGGCATTCACTCTCTCCCAGATTCCTGTTGAGCCCCTGTCTCTCATTACTCTGCCATTCTCCTGAGGGCACACCACACATCCCAGCCCACCACAGGTCTTTGACACCACAGCCTGCAAACCACAGCAGTCATATAACAGCTCATATACCTCCAAGCAACATGTTGCTCTTTAATTCAAGATAGACGTGTTCCCAGTTTGCATGACAGTAATTGTTTACAGGGGAAGAAAAACAGATCACACAGGACTTGGCTGCATGTGATGAGACAGAACCCTGCTCTTACTCTACCACCAAGCCTGAGCACGGATTGATGCCTTTAGCAAATTAATGAACTAGGAAGGCACACAGGCAAGCTCGCCTTCTGCCAGCATGCACCTCATCCATCACCTGCAGCTCTCTCTGGGGCTTTCATAGACAAATTGTCCTCAGTGGGGAGGATCCCAGCCAGAGTTACCCTCTCCAGCCACCTTGGCTGTTAAATCCTACATCATTCAGAAGGAAAGAACTGAGAACAGATCCAGAGAAGCATGGGCTACTTTCAACTGTGCGTTGAAAGGGGAAAGGAAACAATTTGTGACAAAGTAAACCTGACGTGCTATTAGAGCAATATTCAGGCTCCTTGGTTTTGTTGGGAGCCAGCTTACTGTCTGTCCAAGGACTGCTGTGTTCCCTGCATAAAGCACTGACTGAAGCTTTTCTGCCTGCAAGCAGCTGCTGTCAGTTTAAACGTGCAACATTTTCAGAGGTGGCTGAGAGAACGAGGTAGGCAAATCATTTAGGAAAATGGAAAACTGTAAGATGCAGCTGTCTCATTGCTTGAGGTGCTTTTGAAAATGTCATCCTGTACCTAAAGAGACTTTCTTAATGATTTTAATTTCTCTCCCTTTTTTTTTTCTTTTTTTCTTTTTTTTTTTCTTTTTCTGAGAACAATACCCAGCAGAGAGCAGAAAGACAAACAGAAGTTGGAAGGCCTTCCACTGGGAGATTTTTATCTGCATGGTGAGCCAAAATAGGAAATCTCTGAAAGTAACAGCAGTAGAGACTGGAGAGACCTATGTAGGAGACAGGTAGCCAAGAGAAGCAGGAAACCTAGTGGAGCCAGGAAAGGAGCAAAGGAGGCTGTAAAACAGGAAGGCAACAGCAGAGGGCTAGAGGACAACTCAGAGACCACTAATCTACATTTGTTATTTTTTCAGTAGCTGGGTTTAAACTGAGTGGTTTGAGTCACCAAGGCCTGTAAAGCAGACACTGAGCCTGAGACAGACCATGCCAGGCTGAAAAGCTAATTGGGTTTGGTTGGATTCAAGCCAGAGTTCAAACCTGCAGTTAGGTGCCACAGAAAATCAGACTAGCTGGGGCTGAGGATTAAGCTACAGCCCCTGTGGAATGTACCAGAGAGATGCTGTGCCACTCAGATGTCAGCACAGCCAGCCAGATTGCTGCTGGTGGATGAGACACTGGGCAGACAGAGCTGAATCAATGCATGGGTTAACTTTGAGAAGGGAGGAGCAGGCTTCAGAAGGGAAGAACCTACTTCTTGTCTGACTGTAAGTGCTGGAGATTTCCCAATCTCTTGGATTTCTATTCAGTTAGAACAACTCTTTAGAGCACAGTTTCCAATGGTTTCTTACCACAGAGCACCACCTGACTCAGTCTGAGTCACACCAGAGCAGCAGTTTCAAGGTTTCTATTAAAGTCCTAAACCCAGCCTCAGGTTTTGCCTGGGGACCATTCACCAAACCCAGCCTGGCCCACAACAGCCACCCCCAACAAACAGGAGTATTGCAGGGCTCTGCTGAGGATGCCGATTTGGTCCTCCATTCGGGAACACCATGCTAAATTTCTTCCTTCCTCTATCAGAGCTGCATCAGCCCCTTTATTTCCTTCCCTAGTTTGGCACAGGGACAAGCAAATGGCCATGAACTGCAGGATTTTTCTCCAAATGACACAACAGAAAACGCAAGAACCAAGACTTACAAGCCTCCTACCATGGAGGAACATCATTGCAAAGCATTACGCTGCAAGCAAAAGCATGATGTTAGACTGTCCAGAAAACCATGATGTGCATCAACTGAAATGTTAAAATGCTTTGAAACAAGTAATAAGCACCTTCCAAATCATTCCTTAACTCACAAACATTATCTATTAAGGTTATCATCAACTGCAGTAGTAAACTGCTGATCTCCAATGTTAGTCTGTGGCTATACCCACTCAGCAATTCAAACCATAAAAGGTATGAAGCTACAGATACAGTTTGTCAAACTATGCACTGTCACTTATGCCAGAGAATTTTCATTGTTTTTCCTCATTACATGAGGCAAATGGTTCTGCCTTTTCCCCTTGCACCTGTGTCCCTTCAGCACTTTGCCCTACAGTCTCAGCAGGGCTGAAGGGAAAACGATCGTTAAGAATTTACTCTCTGAAGCTCAATCCACATATTGCTACAGGAAAAAAAAAACAATTTCTATCAATGGGGAGGAGAAGCAGTGGCAGATTAAGCAATCTGCTCAAGGCAACACAGGGCTGCTAAGGCAGTGATGTCCCTCTGCTGCCCACAGGACGGGGAATCTTTGCCATGGTGGTGTGGCACAGGTTCTCCATTCAAGCTGAGCTCCACACTGCAGCCAGCACATGATTTTGGCTCCCATTAACACAGAAGCACAGCCTATCTTCCCTGATCTCCCAGCACTGGCTCTCCAGAAGTGAGCACGAATTTCATGTGATGCTACAAGTAAATCCGCTAATTGTTTCAGAAGCTGGAATTAATTAAAAATACAGCCCTCGAAAGAAACTTAGCATCTGTACGTCTTCTATTTGTTCTGGATGATCTTAAGAGTGAAATAATAAACTACAGATTTTCTGTGTAATGAACCTTAATTGAAATCTTTTACATTAGACTGCAATCAAAGAAAATAGGTTGTAATTAATCCCAAGTTATTAATGATTTAATATCTAGTTATTATAATGACATAAGCCAGCATGAGACTCTACCCAATTTTTAGGGGAGGGTCTGAGACATCGAAGGTAACCCAGCTCATGCCTTTCCCCTATCTCCAGGTCCTCTCCAGGTCCCCAGCTGCTCTGCACACTGCAGCTTCCCCTGCATAGCACAGCCGTGCCATTAGCAGCTGGGAGCAGCTCACCACTGCTCCTCACCACTCAGCAGCGGTGTGTGACGACAGGAGAATCTCTGGTTTCCCCCTTCTCTGGAAACACGGTGTTCCCCTTTGTTATTGCAGTTCAAACCCTCCCCATCTCTCCCCCTGAAAGCCTTGAAGGATGACATTAAAGCTACTGAAGCTCCCACCAACATGCACAAGCTGCCCACAGCACGTCACTTGGTGTTTTCTGCTTCATTTGTTTCTGTTGAGTCACCTTGTTTTGCTAAGATGCCTTTGCTAAAATTTTTTTTGCCTGAGTCTAAAACTCAGAGAAAAGTCCCACAGAGGGAAAAAAGACTTTCAAATTGCTAAGGTTGGCCTCCTGCTTCCGTGCGGTGCTGCGAGGTGAAGGCAGGCCATGGGGCTGCTCCCGGGGGAGAGGAGGGCAGCAAATCTGTGCCAATTTCTCCTGAAGCAGAGAGTCCCAAATGAGGACAGTTCTGCAGTGGCACTCACAAGGGTGATGAAACCGCCGCTTCCCAATGGCTGTGGGGAACAAATAATCTCTGTACGACTTCACTGCAATGAAAGCAAGTGCTAAAACCAAAATTTAAAGTTCAGAGCATATCAATTCTACAATTTGAAAATTTGAAAGCAGAATTTGAAAGTCTTTTTCCCTCTATGGGACTTTTCTCGTTTTAGACTCAAGCAAAAGAAATTTTGCAAAATCATTTCAATGAAACCAACACTGGGACAGAGCCTCAAACCTCAGAGCGTCTTTCTGATTTTCACTTTCTGTTCTATGAAAGCAGTGCCAATGAATTGAGAATCCACACGAAGAGCAGGCAAGTACTAAAGAGAAAGGGCATGTATGCGAGGAGGTGGAACAGGCTGTGGCAGAGGTGCAGAGCTGAGATGCTGCAGCTGTATCTTGGTCCAAGAGATCACAGCACACAGAGTGGAACCTTGTGTGACTTTGGGTTAATTATGACTACGTCAGAGACTCTTTGGGCTGGGAGCTGCTTTTGATTAATGCTTCATAAAACTGTCAGCCAATGCTTTTTTTTTATTATTTTTTTTTCTCTTTTAGCTGGTCTTCATCAGAGTTTGCAGCTCTGACTGGGACAAAGCCATGTTTCACTGGTATTAAGTCTCCTAATTCCTAATGGTGGAATGTCATTACTTCCCCCCTCCCTTGCTGACCCCTCCCCAGTGTAAACCAAAGCACGTAGGAGGGGACCAGCAAGTAGTCCCTCCAAAGCACAACTCTGAGCTAAACTAAAACATGAACATAGGAACACCCTGAAAGGACACTCTCAAGACAAGTGGATTTCAGATTTCCAGTGCTGAGGAGCTTGTACATCGCAAACTGGAATGAACAAAATGCAAAATCACTTTTCCCTCAGGAAGAAATTTATGCAGGCTTCACTGTGCCTAAGCAGCATTACTATGGACTTAAGCAAACATCCAGTTAACATCAGTGTACACCAAACGCTGCATTACCACGTCTCTCTGGATCCTATAAATCTGTCACACATTTCCACCGTGTCTCAGCACGCATCTTTGTTAAATGGATAGGAAAAATCACACATCACTGGGGCTGCGCTTTAGCCCTGGCTTATAGAACCTCTTTTCTGTCACAACAGAGCATCACTTTCTGCAGCAGCTCCAGTGCTCAAGGCAGCCTGCAGGATTTTAGGACAGCTGCAGACACCATTACATGCTCAGCCATAAAGCACTGTACCAGAGCTCTTTTCTCCCTTGCAAAGAAGCAGCAGCAAAGCTCTCGCCATAACAGCCATTTGCCTGGAAGCAGGGGGCCATTGGGGCTGCAGGGTGAACCTCAAACCCACTGCAGATAGATTCAGCAGTTACTTCCTAAAGGATCACATCCAACACTGCCAAATGTGTACATCTGCTCAGCACAGGACATTCAGATCCTGGCCTCACCGGATCTCTTGTGGTATCTGGGATGGAGAGGGGTGCAGCAAACATGCGCAAGCTGCCTCTGCAGATGCCAGTGTTCAAACACACATCAGGTCGTAGACAGAATAAATTCAAGCACTCCATTTGCATTTGCACTTGGCCTCAGCCCACAGCTGGTGAGCATGCACTTTCAGGCTTTGCTCAGGTAATGCCTCACCAAGAGCCCTGAGGTGCATGCTGAGGTGTGTGTGCTGCTGGCAGGAGCCCGCATGTAACTTGCTCTGCTCACAACAGCCCCATTTCCATCAGCACTTCTCCAATCCATAAACAAAACCTACAAACTAGCCACAGAGATAAAGCTTCCCTCCTCAGGTGCTTTTATCACTCCCAACCCCTTTAAGAAAAAGCAGGATGGATTCTTCAGTTTGCCCATCAATTTGGATTATATTTTCCTTTTATCAGCATCTTCTCTTTAATGACTTGGGCCTCTCAGATATCAGAGAGCTGAGCTTTCGTCATTGAAGGAAACTTCAAAACATTGTTGGGAGGAAGAAATAAGCCTATGTAAAATCACCAGTTGTGCGTGCTGGACTATTGCAAAGGAGTCATCAATTATGCAGGTTTTGGAATATGTTACTCTGCTCACAGCTGTTTGATAGCCGGGTGATATGATTTACGAGAGCAGCCAAGATTCAATTACTGATTTCCCATAAATTAGCTATACAGTCCTTTCATCCAGCGCCAGGTTGTGAAGGGCTCTGATGAACAGTGGGAATCGAGGAGGGGGTTATCTGACCATGAAATGAACTGAGATTTTCAAAGAGAAATCAAAAGGAGAGAAACAACAAGCAGTGTGACACCGGTGGGAGGTGTCAGACTTTGGATTCGTGAAATTGGGCTGTCATTCCTGGGCAGGAATGAGAACACTTCATACAGATGAGCTGATGGAGCCAGTCTTCAGCCTATCTGTCTCTTCGTCCTTGACTTCTTATCTCGTGGCTTGGGAGAGGCAGATTATGACTAAAAGGAAATGGTACTCTTTGCTGCATTTTATAAATCCGTAAATATTATTGACAGAAATTGCTTAATAAGTGCCTGAAAAATTTTAGGTGCATGCACTGACTTCAGTGAGGAATTTTATCAGCACAGAGAAAGCAGAACTGCAGCTTTGGACTGATAACACCGATTTAATAGAGGCTATAGTGGCACACTATCAGAGTAAAGATGACTGTCAGTCTCATTCCAAGGCAAAACTGACCGTGAAATACCAGAACATCTCGCCTGCAGGAAGTATCTGGGAGTCCCACTTAGAAAATGTCAATGACGTGGGAAGGAAGTGGCGGAGCAAAACTTGTTTTGTCACCCCTCTGTGCCAATGGCTCTGGCCAAGGCTCTGTCCTGCACAGCCCACCGAGGACATCGCAACACTGCTGCTTAGGTTGTTTTCCCTCTGATGTTCCCAGCCAGCCTGAAAGGCAGTGAGCACACATCTCTGACAGCACACTGCCTTTACCACCACTTTCATTTCGAGGCCGAGATTTTTAATCTGCTCTGTGGCAGCTGAAAACAGAAGACTCTCTAATTAGAAATGAAACATGCCAGCCGGAGGAGAATCAAGCAGTCCCTTGATTATACTTTAAAGGATCGAAGGAAATAAAAAGAAGAGATAGAAACAAAAGTTAAAGAACAAAACTTCAGTAGAGCTCCTCTGTGCACTCAGAGGTTATAAGCAGAAGTCTTTTCTTCCCCCTATAGCTAATGGAGAAAGACACCTCCTGAGATCAATACAAATGTGCCTGAAGCTTAGGCTCCTGATGCAGGCAGTTCCTCAAGTTAGAAACTTGAATCCTCCCCTCTTGATAAACCAGTTCACTTTTCCTCTTCTTTCATCCAAGCAAATTCACACTCACCCTCACCAGGAGTCACAATGTACCTAGCAAACTGCGAAGGTCGGGGGAAAACATCTCTATGCTCTCTATCCTGTAGCTCTTTATTTTTTCCTCCCTTCTTATGTCTTCATTTCTCTGGCCTTTTACAGGCCATCCCCATGGAATAGAACAGAGGCAAACCAGCACGTCCTTATAACCCTTTAGACCCAGATCAACATGACCCTGTATAAAGACAGCTCCAAAATTCCAGCCAAAGACTCCATAGCATTACTGAAACCAATCTAAAAAAGTATTTATATATAGCCTCAGGAAATAATATGTTCCTCATTATCATCTATGAGTGGGTTCCACAACTCAACAGCAAAAAGCTCACTTTCCCTTCAAGCTTGTGGATCTCTTCCATATGGGGACATAAAAGTCATCATCAAAACATCAAAACTAAGCAGCAGCCATATGCTGCGAGAAGCTCTGATAGTTCTCATGTTTGTTACTGGAAGGCCACTCAAAGCTTAGAGAAGAGAACGAAACAGAGCGCTGAGACATACATAGGGCTTTCAAGGTTTTTAGCTCTTTCTTCTATTTCCTCTGGATTTGTTTTATTTTCCGCACACAAGTGGGAGGAGATGGCTGAAGCAAGTAGCTGTTTTTCCGCTTGTTTGAAAATAATAGGGTGAAAATTAATGTGGTTCCCTTTTGTGTGTGTGTAGCAAATGCTCCTGCTGAGGCACTGCTCTACCAGAGGAGCTGAGGGAAATGGATTTTATTATCCTGGTGTCTGATCCCTTTACTTAGCTGGTTGGTTATTACATACCTATCCCCTTAATTGTGCAAGCTGCTATATAGACAAATAACAGGTGAGACCCGTAATGACAGGTTGTTACCATCCAGAGCACTCAACTGGTAAAGCTATTCTCACAGAAAATTGCTTTTCTCACCTGCATAAGCCCTGAAAGGTGCCGAGATGCTATGGGAGGGTTTGCCGAGCTGTGCTTTCAGTGCATGGGAAGCAGAAACCACACCAGGGATTGCCTTTGGCATTGTGACAGAGGCAGCCCAAATGTGGCTGCAAGCTCAAACCAGCCTCAGGAAATGTTCTGCAAGAACGTTTGCAAACTGAGCAGCTTTTGGCCAGCTCATACCAATGCTTAAGACAGGTCTATGGCTCACTGATTCAGCACTAAATCCCCAGGTCTCCCCCTCACCTTCAGACAAGGGTCAGCATATAGTAGCAAGGCTCTTCCTTGGGCTGACTGCTCAATAGACTGCCTGAGCCTCCCTTATTCTTCAGCCTCTTGTTTTCTTCCTGTAAACGTCTGAATTAAATTAGCGTTTAAAAATCCAAGTTACTCTACAGTGCCCAAAATAATAAATGTCTCAGAATTTCAATTACCTTAAATGTAGAAGAGCTGGATCCCTTTTCTGTATCTAATGCGTCACACAGAACCATTACCCTACTATCAATTAATTATAACAAGGTCAGCACATTCCCTTATGTCTCTTCATGACCAAGCCTTGGCCACCAAAAATAACCAAGACAACAGTGCTAGGCTTTGGGGAAACTTATCTGGAGAAGAGAGGAGATGAGACCCAGATGTCTGTTGGTCTTGGAGATGAAGCAAGAAGCACAAAGACATAATGCTGCAGGGAGATGTGATAGAGGATACAGGATTAACAACAGGAATGGCTCCAAGAACAGAACGTGAAAGATCTTTCTCCACAAAAGATTAAAAAAAAAAAAAAGAAGAAAAATGGAGAGAAGTGGGGAAAAAAGGGAAAAAAATAAAGAGAAGGAAAAAAGAAAACTGCATAGAACTGTCAATTTTCTCCTTTTCCCCTTTGTTTTCCTACCTTGTCTGCACTTTCCCCACCTGGTTATCTAGAAAGGCCGTATTTTAATGGAATGTGTTTTATTATGATGATGTACAACACCCTTAAGTGCTTTGGTGAAGGAAGAAAGAAAGGTTGTGCAATAAATAAAATCCTCATCTACGATCAAAGGCACATAAATTATGGATGTGCGTGGGTGACTGCACACATGTACCTTCCTCTGTTGGATGGTAGCTGCATTGCAAAGGATCAAGGTCATTGACAGATGAAGACATTTGGCAGTGGATTACCTCCAAAATAAGTTAGTTTTGGGGAGGTTGGCATCATGTGGACTGGAGCCAGAAAGACTGCTGAAGGCAAAGTAATATCCACTGCACTGCTGCAAGACAAAGCGCTGAGGAAGATACTTCTTCAAACTGACCTTAAAAATTTGCAGAGATAATGGCACAACACTGCTGGATGATGAGCTCCAGAGCTGGTCCCACAATACCAGTTTTTCTGCTAATTACTGTGTTCCTTGCTTCCTTCCATTTCAGTTCATTTCTAATTGCCTCGTACCTAGCAGAAACGAGGAATGGTTCCTACCTTCCTGCAGCCCCTGTTCAAGTGTTTGAAGACGACTGTAATACCTCCCACCCATTTTCTTTTTCAAAGCAGGGAAGTCATTTGACTTGTGCCGCTGTGCAGAACTTTGTTCCTTTTCAGTTGTAAGGATTTGAAAATGTCAAACAACTCCTGTGCCTCCCTGCCAGTGAGAAGGAATTTTGGGGGAAGGTGAAGCGCAGCAGTGCTTGATGGTCTCTGGCATACCTGTTTGATCTGGTGGCTCCCATGATGAGTCAGCCCAAAAAAAACTTCTGACAAAACTTTCTGCATCAAAAGTCAGCCAGGCTGGGAGTCAGTAAGAGAACAGTGAGCACCAGCTGCGGACTGCCCATGTTACCTTTTGGGGTTTGGTTTTGTTTTACTGTGCATTGGCCTAAAAGTTTCCGCTTCCATGGCATCTACAATACTTCAATTCATTGGATTAATTCTGTTAATTGGATTAACTCTTGTCCCACATCTAGAGCTTCCCCACTGAAACTGGCCAGTACAGGCCACTGCTGTTAGCATCATCCCCCATCTCCTTTAACATATGTAACTTATTTTTGTTAAAATAGGGTTAATTGTTTAAAGATGCAGGAAAAACTCCTTGCACAAGGGGGATAAAACAAAAAGATTACAATTCCAGAATTGATTCTCCTTTGAGCTACACTATGAATGAAAGGAGAAGTAGAAGATGATGACATAGAATCAAAAGAAAGCCAATATATATAGTTCTTAAAGCACAGAAGAATAGAGGAGGGGGAGGGCGTCTATCCTGCAGCCTTACAGACAGCATTAGCATCTTGTTGCTTAATGAGCCAGAGATGTAACAGACACACCATGAAAATAAAAGAGGGAGGGAAAAGCAAGCATCAATAACATGGAAAAACAGCCACAGAGGCTGCTGCTCAGTGAATGTCACCTCCCTCATACCCCGACTCTTCCCAGCCAGCTGCCATCCTCCCTTACCAGATGCTTGATTTCTGGCTCTCTGAGCATTTTATCTCTGCCATAATTTGGTTATCGTTATGTCCTTGGGCTTAGAGTTGAAAGCAGCCAAGAGGCAAGATCCAAGAATGGTACCCAGGGGTTCTTTGCAATTGCTATCATTTCCTTCTCATTGTGCAGTGGGACACCACAACCTTGTTAACATTGGGAAGAGAAGGGACACAGTAGTGCTTTCCCCTCAGTAAGTCACACACAGGTTTTCATACTCAGGAAAAGCAAAAAGCTGCTGCCCCGTATCCTTGGTTTGACAAAGGCAGGTTTGGTGAAACGCCTTCATCTTGAAAGTCCAATGCTTACTGGCAGAAGCAACCCAAAGCTTCAAGAACAGCACCCACCATCTTTCACAGCTATTTTGCTGGCATAGCTTTCACGCAAGAAGCCATGACAATGGCAGGAGTGACAGCCAGGTAGAGACCTGTACCTCATCGGCACCTCGTCTTCTTGCCTCCTGTCTTTTTTTTTTTCTCCAGCTCTCACACCTGCATTCAAGGTGTATTCCTTTCCTGTGGGATTATTTGGAGGTTTGCTTGTGCAGGGCAAACAGCATTTCTGTAATAAAGCCTCAGCCACATTCCATTAGTGTCATTTCCATCTACAGAAGTGAAGTGTCAGCTAATAAAAGGTAGCACAGACCCCTTGGGCAAGATAAAATGAGAGAGCAGGGGAGGAAAAAACTCCGCTGTCAAAGATGGAGAAATGATAAATGCCGTTCCAGAAGCAGAAGCACCTGAAATAGGAATAAGGGAGCACTGGGAGACATGGAAGAGAAAGGAAGAAGGGGATATATTATCTTTGTTCAGAGAGCTTGCATCTGAAGGTCTCATTAACTCCAAAATCACCTGCTACCTATCTTCTTTCAACACTAAGGACAACATCCAGCTTCTGCTGGAAGTGCTAACATGCAGTTATTGCCTGCAAGCTGTGATGGCTGTGAGGGTGTGTGGTGGGGCCAGCAGGGAAAGCAACACAGGCTGAGCCCCATGCAGACCCACTGAGCCCTGTCTGCATGTGGATGCAAGGAGAGAGGGCATCCTTGACTTCATCTGAGCTGTGTGAATGAAGGGCTTTTCCCAGCTGCAAGAACCAAGCTTGCCTGCCCAACTGGCCCCACACTCTAAGTCAGAGGTCAAGCAGGTCCTTCCCAGCTACACAATTCGAGGTCAAGCCCCTCAGGGAACCACTCAGAGCACACCTTCCCTGCAGCTCAGTGACACACTCGTGACCCCCATGGTCCATCTGCTCTCATTACACAACAGAAAAGAGGTGACTGCAGTACTGCTGTAGCCTCAGTGTCATCCTGGAGTCCCTGCAGCCACCCCTGCAGCCCCTGAAGCACGCCCATCAGTGGGCTCTGATCTCTCCACAGCATCCTTCCCTCTGAACAAGACTAAAGAAACCCAGAAATCACAAAAGAAGAGAGAAAGTTCAGTTAGGAACAAAGAACTACTTTATTCCTGCAGCCAGGACTCATCTCCCTATCTCAGATATCTTTTGTCTGTCCTTGGGCTCTAGTTCTGGAGAAGCTTCAGTTCTCTTCTGCCACTTACAATGACAGGCATCTTCCTATGGCCAGTTCACTTGACTTTGCAAACAGTGCCCGTCTCCTCTAAAGAAACACAACCATCAAAGAGGATCTCTGATTAGATTTACACCAACACAGCAATTCCCAATGCCATAATCCATGTATTTAACATGGGCATTAAGCAAACAGGGCCACGTGTGCCATACCCCAGGGACATCAGGTCTTCAGAGCGGCCAGAAGCTATCGGCAGCTGGCAGAAAAGACAGCAACCTTCAGGCTCCTTACGCTGCCCCTAGGAGCACAGACAGCCCAGTCTAAGCCCAAAGGCTGTGTTCACAAGGTCTTCCCAGGCAACTCTGTGCACTCATCCATCCACAGACATTTGTTCTGTGCTCCCCAGTGCATTGGACGTGCCTTCCTTTAGAGTTGCTCTCAGAAACAAGGCTGTTGCCCATTTTGTTCTCAGACCAGCCTGTGAAATGCTACTGCCAGATGTATGGAAAGCAATCGACACATATAAAATCACCATACACATGCATACAGAAAGCTGCTGTGTTTAAGGGCATCCTTAATCTTCATTGATCATCGAAGAGGCTCGGGGACTTTTCTTCTGATTTTAAATGGAAATGTTGTCACTTGGAAGACGCTCTCTTCATTGCTTTCACTACACAAGGATTTTTTCCTGCATCTGTATCGAAGCATCATCTCTGGGGACGCAGGCAGGGTTTTTAGTCTGTGACAGATAACCGTGTCCCTCCAATTTCCCAGCTAAGAGCTTCCTAAATTCACCTAGCTCAGCACTCCAGGGAGCCAACTGGATAGCAGTTTGCTTAATAAAAGTTGCCTTTATACAAAGATTTAAATCCTATTTTCTAAGAACTGCCGGGGGATTTCCAGGGTGTAATCCACCTACTGCTGACCCTCCGTGGCAAAGCAACTTTTTACATCGCTGGATTTCTTTTTTAATTTTTTTTTTATTTGAGCACAAAATAGGCTTTTTCTGGTGACATGGAAAGAAGGGGGACATGGGAGTGCCTGAGGACTGCCACGGGCAGGAAAAAGGTTAGGGAGCTGTTTCCACATCTGCTGCAGGATCAGTTATCAGTGATGACAGGAGAGAGGGGGGATTGCTGAAGAGGCTGTAGTTCTGCTCGTGCAAACTGTCTGTAACCACATAAGCTGAGTGAACAGACAGGTCTCTGAAGGAGCTTGAGAAGCCCTTTCTGCTGCTTCAGAGGCAAGGTTTCCTATGATCCTATCGCCATGCAGAGCACCAGCATTGCCCCCAGACAAGCCCAGAAGGCTGCAAGCTGTTCTGAAGTGTTTTTGTTCCGACTGGGACGTGGCACCATCTCACCCTGCTGCCACAAGCAGCAGTCACTAGGGCAAAAAAAAGGCTGGAACAATTAAAGCTGGGAACAAATATCCATCACCGATTCAAAATATTTGAGGAAGATTTGCTCGTCTCTAAGGCCCAAAAACCATATTGTGAGAGGCTCCTTTACCCGAGGAGAAATTCACACTGGGACTTCAAGTCCCCAAAACATATGCAATGGATTATTAACAAATGTGAGTAGAAGGGTGGCTCAATTTAATGCCATTCTTGTACACACACAGGCTTCCATCTCTTCTTCACAGAAAGATTATCCTCCCCACAGATAGATGCTGGAAGTCATCCAAAAATTTAAGAACATTCTTTCATTCACAGGTGTTTTTGAGCTTACAACAGCAGTGCTTATTCTGGAAGATGATGAGGGAGAGAATTGCCTTGGCCCTTCAATCAGCTTTTGTCCATTTCACATCAAATTTCAATCTGATAATGCTCAGTATGAAGTGGAACAATCTAACACAAACAGAGATGGTTCCGCAGCTATCCCAGCAACCAGATGAAACACTAATGATACAAATTAAATGGAAAAATGCTGGTACACTCAGGGCATGCCACAGACTTCTTAGACAAGTTAGATATGAGCCAGCAATGTGTCCCCATGGCAGTGGGCCAGCAGCATCCTGGGCTGCAGGAGGGATGGGTGGTCCTTCCCTTCTGCTCAGCACTGGTGAGACACATCCAAAGTGCTCAGCCAGTGCAGGGTTCCCTGGGACAGGAAGGACACGGGCACATCAAAACAACCCCAGTGAAGGGCCGTGATGGTTAGTAAGGGATTGCTGTATGAGGGAAGGCTGAGAGAGATGCGACTGTTTAGCTTAGAGAACAGAAAGCTCAGGGGGAACTCATCAATGTGCATAAATACCTGATGGGACAAGAAAAGAAAAGAGAGCAAAACTGATCTCTGTAATGCTCGGAGTCAGGACAAGAGGCAGAGGGTCAAACTGAAACGCAAGAAAATCCATCCAAACAAGGCTATTATTTTTTTTCATGCTGGAAGGTTAACTGAATACTAGAATACATTGCCCAAGAGTTTCTGGAGCCCCTGTCCTTGGAGATACTGAAAATGCAAATGGACACAGCCCTAATGTGTTCTTGACCCTATTCTGATCAAGGAGGGCAGCCTAGAAGATCTCCAGAGCTCCCTTCTGTCTCAAGCAGTGGAGAGGTCCCACGGTCACGGTATTAGCGCTTAATTCTGTGCGTAATTCCCACCTCCATCTCTCATCAAACCAGTTCCCTGGGACTGAGATAGGGATGAGAACGTCTGCATTCCGCTTGCTCAGATACCCAGGATTCACCAGCAAAGCTTCAGCAAGGACAGACCGGGAGCAACACTCCAGCATATTTGAAACCACATTCAGCTGCTGACAGCAGTTGAACAAAGGACCGTTACGAAGACACGCAGATGATGTGACAGGGATGCAGCACGATAGTTCTGGTACTAAGGGACCTAAACTACACCAAAAGGATGGAGAAGTGGAGCTTTTTTTTTTTTTTTTTGCCCATAGGACAAAAAAAGTTGTGATCTGACTCAGTGATTTCAGTTCTGGAGGGACTGAGGAGGGAAAAGAAACTGCACAGCTACTTAAAGATGTATCAAACACAAAGAACAAGGGCCATGAACTTAAAGATAGGGAAAGGTTACACCACAAAGGAGCTGAGATGGAAATCAAGAGCATCAAAAATAAAACAGGTGCAGTGGAGGGAGCAACAAGAGTGAGCAGGATTTAAAAAATATAAAAAAAAAAAAGGAGCTGGCCCAGAATACTGACAAGTCCAAAGTATCGATCCCATGCTTCCTTGGCCAAATAGAACTGGAAGGAGTTGTGCTCTGGGGAGGATGGAGAAACTTTAGCTGAGCCATCTGCTACTCCCTCTCTGCCTGACCAAGACCAGGGGTCAGTCACACAGTGCTGTCGCATTGATGGCTGTAGCTGTGAGGTGTAGAGGTTTGGTAACTTACTGCATGCGGCACAAAAGAGGGAAAAGGATCACACAGCATCCTGGACAGAGATGTCTCTGCTCCAGAAAGGGAGCAGACCAGGAGTTAGGCACAATGGCAGGACTGTGATGGTAACAGGCAGTCAAGGTAGAGGAGAGAGAGACAGAGAGGGAAAAGCCTTCAATGCAGGTAAAAATGTCCTTTCAAAAGAGCAGTTAACTTGCATTTTTTGCACTATGCCCTGCTCCCATCCTTCCTTTACTATCTAAGATTTGTCACCGTTTCTGTGTCCCCTCCATCAGGGGGCAGCCAGCCAGCTCTGCCCTACACCAGCACGTAAATGTGCTGACATGCAAAGCCCATGCTTTCCAGCTTGCTGGAAACATGCTGTGTAATGAAAGAGCCTCCCAGCAGGAGGAACACAACCTGTGTGCCAATTACCTTGGCAGACACCATGGGATCAAATGGGGCAAGAACAAAGCAGTAGGTGCAAGAAGGCTGACCTTTCCTTCCTGCTCTGCACTCAGCTGAGCACTGCTTTGTAATGAAGTCATTTTGGCCTGCAAGATACACAGCCAGATGGGCTGCCCCTCAGGGACCACCGTCTGCACCATCCATTCCTTGGGGTTTGAACTCATTAAGGTCAGTGGCTTACAAACGCAATCAAGGAAGCAAGCTTGAGGGATGTTCTGATGGCAGTAAAAGTGTGTTCTGCTTCATCAGCACTTCTGAAAAATTAGTTTAAATGTCCTCAGTGGTAAACAGCATTTAGTGCTGACCAGTACAGGAGAGAGAGGGAAGGAAAAGAGGCTACACAGGTTTTTGTTTTTAAATAAGACACAAAGCAAGTTTGGCACAATGAGTAAATCACAAGCAACTGTCTCCCTACAGTGTCCCACTGCATGAAATGCCTTCCCAATATAAATCAGTGCCATATCTAGCCAAACAAGAAAGCTGTGCCAGTTCTTGCTGCGCAATTTACATTGCTCTGAGATCTTGGCAGAAGCAGCATCTCTGTTCTCTTTGGACCACTGCAGTACTTCACCTTATGCTGCACCACACAGCTGCAAGATGGGTTTGTTGGCCACAACCCCACCACAGCCACCCATCAGACTTTATAGCCCAGTACCATTTTACCAGCATTCCTATTTTATGTCTTTTTTCCCCACACTGCCGTGGGGACTTGATGGCATCCCCTTCGGTAACCCTTAAAAATCTTATTCCTATTATTGAACCTCATTTTCACTCCTTTCAAAATGCTTTGTTACCAGGCTGACATTCAACTCTTTACTCCAAACTGAGCTCTTGCTCTTTTTTTTTTTTTCCTTCCTTTTAACATTTTTGTGTCAGCTGATTTTTACATTTGTGAAAGAGCTCTTAGAGTTTTTCTTAAACCTAGTCAAAAAGACAAATAAATAATCATAGAATAGCTTGGGTTGGAAGGGACTTTAGAGATCAAATTCCAACTCCTTGCCACAGACACCAAAAAGCATCATTCAGCAAAAAAACGCCTGAAGGCTTGAAACTCGGCAGCATGACTCCAAACTATTAGTTTGATTTTGCTGAGATAAAGGGGCAACTGAAGCAAAAGGAGCATCATTCTTCCTCAGACAGTTCTCCAGAGCATCCTTCCACAGCAACTGATCCAGTTCCCTCTTTGCAGGAGGAGAAATCACGCCCTGGTGGTGCTGACCCAGCCAGACAACCTCCCTGCCAACTCTTATAAGTTCATGGTCTGCTGTCCCTGGGCTGCTGCTCGGCCAATTTGCATGAGGAAGATTGTAAATGTCACGCCCAAACATGCACAGCAGTATTCATCCAAAGCCAATAAAGCTTAGGACCAGTAAGCAGAGAAAACTGTGTCCATGAAGCAGTTGTAAATCAGCCCTGTTCCAGACCCTTTGCAAGTTTTATGGTCTCACAAGTATTTGGCAGATTCAAAGCCCTCCTTTGAACAAAAATAGAGCATCTGCTTACTTTGCCAACTGTGAATTTGCAGTTTTAATGGTGCAAAGTACACTGTTACCCTGATAACGCAGGGCAAAGGACAACTCTCTCTTGAGGTTCATCTTCCCACCCACAGCAGTAAAAGGCCTGAAAGCCCACATGCTCCACTGAACACTGGCAGTTTAGCTGTGGGACCCAATGCAGTTTCAACCCCACAAGACAGGAGGCCAGTAACCACAATGCTGAAATTAGAAATTAGTAACTGGTCCCCCCGGGTGCTTGCTGTAGGGAAGAGATGTCCTCAGTGATTCGCCCAACTGAGGTCTCCATTCTGTGTGTTCGTCTTTCACATTCTTTAGGGTGAAAAGAGGTGGTCTGAAAGCTAATATAGCTGCTTCAAGGCCAGAGTTTGGTGAGCTGTGATCAGGGGTAAGAGACATCAGTTTCCGAAGCAATGCTTCCAAGGGATTTGGAAGCCCCCCCATCCCTCCCATTTAAGGACTCCCCTTTTAAAAACTACTGCATTTTACCTCTCTTCAGGGAACCGACCAGAGTTTGTCTTATGTATAGGTCCATTGCTGACGAAGTAAAGCAGGGTTGAGCCCAGCAGACTCTCCACAACTGCATCAGCTCCATATGGACAGCAAAAAGTGCAAGCAAATTCTTTTATTTGGCACAAGCCACCCACCCCACACTGCACTAGCAAAGTGCAAGACATCCATACCTGTGTATTCTCTACTCTCATGCTTCCCCTTTTCAAAGGCTGAAGCTCCCTCACCATGGCTTAGATGATGGAGAGCAAGGTGTTGTCTATCAAAGCCTCGTGACCAGCCTCTGAATGCTATGCAGACTCAGCTGTAAGGAAAGATGGTGCTCAGCAAGACCCCAGCAAGAGTCAACACTGCTTTATGATAAATCATTTTTTTATCTGCTTCCTGAAAGTCATTCTTCCAGCTCAGTGGTGTTCTGGGGGTTTGCTGTGGATGTTTCCCCCCCTTCCCAGCACACATTCACGCAGCTCTGGCAGACACATCCTACGATTCCTGTATTGCAGTCACACAACAGAGGCAGAGCTAACGAGATCAATGCACCACGGCCTTCAGCCTCAAGAACAGCCTATGAGAGTGAAAGGATGAAGCTATCCCATCTCTCATACCAGAGGAAAGGACTTTACTTCAGTGCAGCTGACAAAGCTCAAGATATGAATCAGCTTCTCCTTCCCCCCAGTGAATGTCCTCATCAGTCCCTTTCCCCCCAAAAATCTCTTTAACTCTCACAAGCTTTCCTTACACCGTTGTCCCAAGACTCAGTGTGGACCTTAGCTAAAAGCTCCTGAGAGAACATAAAGGCACAGGATTACATTTAAGCAAGCAGTAAAATGGGAATATGATCAAGGAGCTGCACTTTATGTAACTGTATCATGCTGGGAAAGTGATTACTCAAAGCCAGCCTCAAAGTGGACAAATTGCAGCAGACATTATCACTGTCTTGTTCAGGTAATGCTGAACTATGATCTGCTTTTATGTCCATTCATTCCACAGTATACTGATTTCCAAGCTAAAGAAACAACCCTCACCATTGGAAAGTGAATTTCAGAGTAAGTAAGGAAGACAGAAGTAAAAGGGCAAATGTATCTAATGTGGGAAGAGAGTTGACTTGTGTCCTTCCTCTCTGTCACTCTTACACTTAGGACAAGCAGTAGTTTTGAAGATGTTGCAGTGAGGACCGTATTTAAGCAACACAATATCAATTTTAGCAGCTTGGCACCTCTCATGGAAGTGGTGGTAAACATGGCCTGCATTTGCTACGAGGTGACTGCTGTAAAACATAACTCTGAGGATGGTACAAAAAGGAGTAATAATACACAACTGCTTAGGGTTGTGTCAAATGTGGGAAGCAGGTGGCATAAACAGAAAAGCTAAAGAAAGGTCAAGCCTTGGAGGAGATGAGTGAGAAACTCTTCTTGCAGGGAGAGCTGATCTGAAGGCAGCCAGGAAGAAAATCAAGTAAATAGCTTTGAAGGAACTGGAAGATAGAATTCATCGTCTCATTTTAAGCATTTAAAAATGAAATATGTAACCTGGGTTTATCATCCAGTCTTCCTGAGTAAAAAGAGAAAGGCACAATAGAGGGCAATAAATGCTGCTATCTGTGAAAGCACTTGAATGCAGGAGCCAGTTCAAATGTGCTCAGAGATGAGGTTGGGTGAGGAAAATCCCAACCCAAATCATCACAGAACTCCCAAGAAGGCAGCAAGCATTCGTCAACATGAATTTAATGAGGTGTTTGCTTGGAGCAGCACCCCATCATCAAGTTGCAAGAGAGACTGCTTGGATGTGGCCCCTTGCCAACCTCAGTAAACCAGCAAAACTCTCACAAAAAAGAAATCACAAAACAAGGTGTTTTGCATGGTTCCTTTTCTTGAAAAAAACAAGGAAAGATGAATGCTAATGCAATAAATGAAGAAAATACATCAACTTTGATTCCTATTTACCTAGATCTATAATTTCCTCACAAAAAAAGAATGATTGGGTTCTGAGATAAATATCATTTATTCTTGATAAAAGAAAAGCGGTGCATTTTTGACAAGTATTCTTCAATATGCCACCTTGGTTGTTCTAGTAACAGGCATGAAATATGATAGAATTTCTAAGAAGATTCCAATGGCTAACAAAAGAAAACAGTTTATTTCTCTTTCTTAAGAGGACCCCAGATTTCTCTGGAATAACAAGAATTTGTAATCAATTTCTTTGCAAATTTGTGTGCGGTAATTTTTGAAAGTGCATTTTTATTCCTGGCTTAGGCATAGATGCTACTTGAGAATCAGCAAGAAAAATCAGAGGCATATAACTGGATGGAGGCCAGCTAGCTCTACGGTGGGGTATCACTGGGAGCTGATGGTGTAGAGAATCACAGAAAGAAAGATAGGATAAGATTCTTTCGGAGCACCAAATATTCAGCAGGTTTAGAAGGAAAAAAACATTGCCAATGTGATTCAGGTTCCAGAGTCTGCGTGAAAAAAAAAAAGTTTACTTTTTCCTTTGCCCGTTCTGTGGTACAGCCCAGGAAAAAAAAGCATGTTCAGGCTTTCCTTTATGCTCTAAATTCTTCACTTACGAAAACTAGACTTATTCAACCTTCCTAGGTCTAATTCTGATCCTAGCATTAATATGAAAATGGCATTAGCTTTCCATGTAAGCCTGGTCATGGACCCGCTCTGTTCTGACAGCAGCCTGGTCTTGCATAACCCAAACTCCCTGTTCGTTCTCTATGGAGTTAGATTTGCACAAAGTCCTTTTACAGATGCCCCAAATGCTGGCAGTGAAGAACTCACAATCCTGAGGAGCTTAATCCTGCCATTACTCCTTGTTTTAACTTCATACACTAAAGCACCTGATGCACAGAACACATCAAATCTGACATATTTTCTCTGAGATCAGCTTCCACTGGTCTTTATCTTTTGTATTAGTTTCTCCTTGCTTTCCAAACACATTTCCACATCCCTAACCGAGCTCTTCCACACTGACACTCCAGTACAATCCCATTGCAAAGGAGCCCTGAGGAAACCTTTTTGCATTTGGCTGCAGCCAACAGAAAAGAAACACTAGAAAGTGGAAAAACTTACGCAGCAGATAAATCATAAGGAGAATATGCTCACAGATCCCATACATCACCACGACTCCGTGCAGGTCCCCCAGTGGAGTCAAATTTCAACTTCTAATGCACTTTCCATTTGACTTCTCCAAGATAAAAGATGAGTCGCTGCCCTGAGACATTACAATTTGGATTGCAACATATTGAACACCTCAGTGTTTTAGAACAATTTGGTTTGGAGACCCAGTACTAATTCCATCTCTGTGGTTTGAGCAGTGCACTCTACCATCATCGTGAGAAAACTCCTCTATTCCAGTTTCTATCTCACATCTCTTCTCCTCTAGCTTGTCCGGTCTTCATCAACCAGCAAAGCTGTGATCAATCTTGTAAATTTAATTTAGAGATCATCTTGCTGGCTTTGAATCAGACAAGGTTAGCTGTCTGCTTGTTGCCTGCAGTCTGCTAATCCTGTATAATTCCTCCATGCCCACCTGGCTGGAACAGTTGTTGGCAGCTTTGAGTGGGGAGGGCACAACGTCTCTTCTACGAAGTGCCTGTGACTTTAGTTGGACACATGCAGATGGTATCTTGGCTGCTGTTCAAAACTCCATAACTGCTGCATGAGGACAAACCCTCACATTTTTAATAAGCTGCACTGCAAACATCATCTCAGCAGCATAAAGCTGGAGCTACCATTTCCAAACTCCTCCTAGATTCCCCCACTGGTTATAAATTTCTCCTAACTGTAACACTACAAAAGTGCGCTACCTCTTTGTGCATTGTGACCATTGCTGCCAATGGAGGCCAACATTCCTTCACTAACACACTAGCAGATCTGCAGAGGATAGATCCATAGAGCAGGAGAATTCCTATTATTTGCAAGAAAACAATGCATTTTTCTCTAAGGAGAACCTTTGGCCCTAAGCCAAGGGTTACAAACTGACCATATTATTTGCACGAATATTATTCATGCAAACTTTCCTTTATCTGTATATCCCCTTCCTGAAGGAAGCATGCAACACCAGCAGGGGATAAAAAACCTTTGCTGCATGCACATCTCAGGTGGCTATCTTTCAACTCCTTTCCTAATATTTCCTTTAGGCTTCGAAAATTTTTATTGTTTTTTTCTCTTTGCTCTTTCCCACGCTTGAGCAGTTCTTGGATTTGGCAGGCATAGAGCAGCAGTTATATGACATGCATTTTTTAATGTATCAAAACACATTCCTTTGATTCATTTTTTTTAGAAAGCAAACTGTTCACTCAAGGTTAATAACTTTTCCACTCCACCTGGGCATAAGAGATTTCCAGATGTTGCTGAGAATTTTTAAACAACCGTCGTACCTTCAGAAACGAGCGGGCACAATCTGCTTTCCAGTCACCTCTCAGACCAAGGCGAATGACTGGCCTCTCTGAGAGCTGGCTCAGAGGCTTGTTGATCGCTGCCATTTTGACATATTTAATAGAAGTTCTGTGATGTTATGAGAGCTGCGTGAGCTCAACAGCAGCTATCCCAACAATTCACATTAGTAACCGAGCATCACGCATAGCAGGAAATGCGCTGAAACCAAACACTGACCTTGGACAACAAACATGTGACATTCACCTCAGCAATTCTTTATATTTGTACATTCAACACTACAAGATGAAACTGTGTCCAAAAAAGAGCCTACGTGTGGGCTTTTGATAGGGATAACATATGTGCTCTGTGCTGGGTGTAATAATCAGAAAGGTCGGCGCGGTAGAAGGTTGATACAGGAGTGTAGTAGCTAAGGAATTAGTGTACATGGAATGGTGTTGCAAAGGAAAACTGCTCATCCATCTCCGAAGATCTGGGTTCACAAGGGAAACTCCATAAGGGAGGGATCTGCAACCAGAGATCCTTCTCTAGTGGCTGCCAGCCCTTCAAAGAGGTCTAAGAGAGGTGCGGGTAGGCTCCACCCCTTCCAATTGCACAGCTGAACTGCCTTCACCTGTGCTCTCTAGGCTGACCAGGTCCTTTCCCCACGTGCTCAATCAGAGGTTCAGGCTGTGACTCAACAGTTACCGTAGACTGGGTGACCATTTGAGGTAGCTGTTATGAAGATGACATAATGGAGGGAGGGAATTAACACTTTGATCAGCTCTGACCATCCAGGACTCCACCAGGATGCGGATCAGAGCAGTGCACGCTGCTGCTTTGCCAGATGAGAGGAACCAGCTTATTTGCAAGCAGTTCATGCATTCACTTTAATCATTCATATAAACCGAGTCATGTCATCACTAGACTTTAATCAGGCTCTCTAGAACACATTTAGTGTACAGAAGACTCAAACTTTCATGATAATGACATTTTGCGCACAGACAGCTTTAACTTCTTTTTCAATTTCTTCAGTATTCCAAATATTAGAGCCATCTCTGGCTCAAACACCTTCCTTATCCATCAGACCCCACTACTCACAAGACTAAAAATCTTCCCTAGCTTCAAAACAAACACCACAAGACAAGCAAAGCTTGGCATCAAAATGGGAGGAAGGATGAAGTTCACCTTAAGACCAGGCAGCTGAAAGCCAGAATGCTTGCATGGAAGAAAAAAAAAATAAAATAAAATAAAGCACACAATGAGATGTTTGCAAAGTAAATATGGTTTGGCCAGTGGCATAAAGGCAATTGCCTGACTGAAGAGCCAGCTGAAGCTGAAATACAAGAAATGCAAGAAAAGGCCCAACAAATGGTAGTCTCTCCCATTTCTCATCCCCCACCTAATACACAAAATTAACATATAGGTTCCTCTCGCTCTAAAACAGTCGAACAAAACAAAGACAGCATTTCAAAGTGTGTTAGGTAAAATAGACCATCTTTTTTTCTGCGTGTGTCCATAGCAAAAACATATCTCAGCTTGTTTTAAGATTTGATTCTTTTTTTTCTTTCCTTCAACTTCATGGTTAAAAAATAAATAAATAATAACTAGCAAGGGAAAATATGTTGATTTACCATTTCCAGCATGGATTTCCCTGGGATCTCTGCATCTACTTTTTCTACAGGTATTGCATGTTTTTTAAGAAGGATTTGAATGTGTAAAGAAGGAGATTTACCAGGTGGTGCTGGAAGAAGCATCCCATGGGCAGGAGGAGGGTTGCAGAGCTGCAGAGACAGCAAACAAGTCAAACTCTGCACTTTGCTTGAGCGGAGAGGAGCACTTGAGGAACTCTGGTCAATGGCATCAGGGAGAGGAGAAGGATGGAGAGCCTAGAAAGAAAACGCAGGACATCGCTGTTTAATAACCAGACTGTAGATAGAAAGGCACAAGCCAGAGTCTCAGCTGAGCAGGTTAAATTGGTACCTTTATATGTTTTTAGCCCAGGTTCCCAATGAAACCAGTGGCTGAGCACATGCAGATTAGTAACCCCTCTTGATTTCTTTATCAGGAAAGAAAACAAGAGTGTCACTATCTGGGAACAGCTTAAATCTTTCAAAGAACTTACTAAAATCATACTATTTTTCCCCGGCTCATCCACCTCAGCTCATCAGCAGATGATGTCACCTGTGTGACAACATGAGCAACAGCCAAAAAGTGGCAGCAAACTGGCAAGGAGGGCCACAACACCCTGCCCAGGAACCTGGAAGCAGTGTTCATCACTACATGTTATCCAGCCACACTGAACTGCAATATGTGCTTATGTGGGTAATATAGAAGCAGGGGGAAGAACAGCGACAGAACAGAAACTGAACAGTGCCTGAAAGGCACTTCACATGGAAGCACCATCTTGAAATTAATTCCTATTAATTTTTAAAGTGGAATTTTAAATAGACACATAATTTTTTTAGGAGTCTGGCACAAGTCTGCCTCTTGCCAGTCCCGCATTTAGTAACTTTCACCTATGGAAAAATTCTATTTTCAGTAGCAGAGCTGACAGCATTGAAGCTGAATAAGAAGAAATTTAAATTAGTCAGAAAACCATCACGTTTGGATGAGAACAATGTCCTCCCAGGGAGCTGCATTTAAACTGTCTCTGAAATATCTGGAGGAAGGACATTGCTCAGCATTGCTCTTTATACGAAAGTCAATAGCCTGAAGAAAGATGGATTGTTTTTCATAGCATCCGTAAGAGCTTTAATCAGAAAATATCATATTGTCGGGGCATTTGAGGTTAAGCTCACAATTTTGGTTTCTTCTCTATCCTATTTTGAGCAGCTGGGAAATCTGGACAAGGAACAGAGGTGGCGGTGTGAAAGCACAAAAGGTGCAGAGCAAAAGGGAGAGAAGCACATTGCCCCATGCATGGGAACCACCCGGCCTTACAAAGAAACAGCTGCAGTCAGAAATCCTCACACAGCCATGAGTTCTGCAGGGAACACAGCCTGCCTTAGGGCAAAACTCCAAGAAATGAACCACAGCAAGACTCTGGTTCCACCTCTTTGTGCCACTCGTCCCAACCTTTCGCTGTCCTGAAAGGAAGCACCAGGGGCTTCATTTCAGCAACACCACAAGCAAATAATGCAAGTAGCACAGCAGTTCCAAGCAGTCGTCCTGTGAGAGAGCTGGGCCAACCCAAGGGCAAAATGGCACATGGAGCCAGAGGGATGTTGGGCACAGTAGGCGGTGGATCAGCAGTAGCAACAGGGCTACATATAAGAGCTCACATCCTTCATTTTGTTTATATTTTTACACCTAGAGTTACTGAATGTAGTTGTTTGTCCTGGTAGAGGAAGACAGACAGCCCAGCTGATGTCTTTCTGGAGAATCTATATTGCCAAGAGGATCAGCTATGTGCAGACTTATTGAGATGCTGGTAAACAGAAACACCCCGGTCTCTTTGTAACCCAAATAAGCAATGATGATTCATAGAGCCAAAGAATGGTTCAGGTTAGAAGGGACCTTAAAGATCATCTAGTTCCAGCAACCCCCTTGGATGACCCTACACACTTATCCAAGCCACAAAAACTTCTGTCATATGAACCAACCCAAATGATATTTCTAATAACAGACTGAAGTATGTATTTTGTCAGAAACAATTTCCTCAATTTTTACTCTCCAAAGACATGCTTAAAGTGCCTGTAAACATTTTTGTGATAGGGAGATGAAGTTGTCACTGGGATGAGGGACAAAAAAAGATTAGTGTAGAGTGAAACCCCCTTGGAGCAGTAATAAATCTTCAAGTGATTAATTAAACATACTCCAAAAAAATTCCATTTCTACTGCTTCTGCCTTTGTGAACAATCACAAATGGAAATCCACTGAAGTGCAGTGAAGGAGATATATTCCCTATTGTACACCGAGGGATGCTGAGGCACAGAGATGCTCATCATCACATCTGGTGCCTGTGTTCTGCCCTCCTCTTTGTTCATAGAGAAAGGAGCCAGGAAAACCCTCACCCTCCTGGGTAAGTACAGAAGCAGTGAGATCATGCTCTGGGCACAGCCTGGAGTCCTGCGGGAGAGCAGAGGACTCCTCCTGACATCTGGGTCGCTGGCAGCAGCTGGGGACAAAGCTCTAGATGTGGCAGCACAAAAAAAATTAAAAATTAAATCAGCACAGGTGTGTTCATTGCCCCGGAACACCCTGGGGATATGGCATTTCTGGAGAAACAAGTCCTCTGCTTCCAATTTGCATGTTGCTTTGGGCTGCCAGATAACTTGGGAGCAGTTTGCAGATACGATTACCTGGGACTTGGCTCCTCTGAAAGTCTCCATAGGTGACATCAAAAAAATCTTCATTCAAACATATTGCATATTTTTAAATATAAAGAAATGGCTTTTTTATATAATTTTTTTTAATATGCCATCAAAATCCCTAGGTGGAATAGGCTTTTCTTTTAAAAGGAGCAAATCCTCTGCATAGAGATTAATTTTATTCAATGCGAGCAGAAGCAGGCCTCAGTGCAACGCTGCCCATTGAGTAACTACAGGATAAGAGTAATTCACTTGTAATTCTGTAAAAAACAATCTTTTAACCAACGCAAACAGTACTAAGGCCATCCAAAACCAACTTAAATTAGGAACAATTTCTTCTCTGGAAAAGTGGTGATGCAGTGTCAGAGCTGCCCAGGGAGGTGGGGGGGTCACCATCCCTGGAGGTGTTCCAGAACCATGGAAATGTGGCACTGATGGATGTGGTCAGTGGGCATGGTGAGGGCAGGCTGGGCTTGGACTCAAGGATATTTTTTTCAGTTCTTTTCCAACCTTAATGATTCTGTGACTATGAAATATCCTCCAAACCCTCACGCCCAGCGCGTTTTACTGGCTAAACACAACTTCAGTAACTAGAGTCATGCAACAGGAACTGCCAGCTAAGAAGCTAAACCAGATAAATAGATGCTAACATCTCTACCTCATCAATTGGTTTTAGATTGCTCTAAAAAGTCTACCTGTGACTGCTGGCAGTAAATTGCTATGCCCCATGAAAATAGCCCAAGGAAGACATGAAACAACAGAAGAGTTGCAAAAAAAAAGTCACTGAAGAAAAAGTTGCACACCTCAATCAATCTCACGAAATTCATTTTCCTCTATTCTAGGAGGAATTTTCTATGGCCATGCCTTGTTCTAGCAGTTATTCAGCATCACACACATGCTTATTCTTAAAAAAAACTCTAAACAAATCATTCTGTTGAAAATGATTTCCCCTGAGGAGGGGAGAACAAACACGTGCCAGATGCTTCTGGATGGCAAACAGTCGCCGCAAGGCTGAGAACAGCCCAGGGACTGAGATGGGGGGGCACAATTACCAGCACTACCTTAGATTAATTTTCATTCTGTTTTCCTATCAGGCTCATTGCTGTAAATACAAAAGGGATGAGATCCAATGAAAGCACTTTGCATGAGGAGAGAATGGCAGAACACGGTTAAAAACACGCAGATTTCAATGTTTAAATTCATTTTTGCTCCATTTCAGAACTTGTGATTACCTGTAGGTTTGCATGATACTTTCTGGCTGTTGAACTGAAAACGCCAATGCTTTGTTTTTGTTTTGGTTTTTTTTTTTGGTTTTGTTTTGTTGTTGTTTCTCTTTTTCTTTTTTCCTTCTTCTAAATCTGCTCAGTGAGAGTTCAGCAACCTTTCCATCTCAACACGTTGGCTTTGCGAAAACTATCTGCAAAGAACTGATTTTTGTGTTTTGGCAATCGTATACCAGTTCTAATGAAGAATCTTTTTGGAATTTGCACTTTGGATTATTATTATTATTTTAATAATTGTTACTTTGGATCACTGACATCTCATTCCAATTTATGCAACTTCCACCTCCCTGTTTTCACGTGGATGCAATGTGATACCAAGCCACAAACAGCCCTTCTGTTGAATATGGACATTTAGGGCAAAACATGTGGTTGGGTTAAGACATAGGTTTCCTTTATACCAAAATGACAATGAAACAGATTCACATTTGGAAATACCAAAGATCAAAAGGAAAAAAACAAGAAGGACAGACCTCTAAAACGTCTCATTTTCTACCAAGTAAACAATCAGAAAATGTTTTGTAAGAATTTGAAGAGAAAAAGGATAAGTCACCAACACAGCCTATGGCAAAAAAAGACCTATTGGAATCATCCCCTCCCTCCTGGTGCGTGGTGGTAGAGGTGGGATGCATGGGAGGGAGTGATGGCTGTGGATTTATGGATCAATTACAGGTCTTTCTTTGCTTCGGTCACCGAAGTTGAGAAACAATAAGAAAACACACCGCCTGCTCCCCGATGCCACTTCAGTATCACAGTGACTGCATTTAGATTCCTTGGATATACGCCAGTTCCTTGGAGCCACACTCACCTGCTCCTGAGAGCAAAATGTTTACTGATAATAATTACAGCTGAGATTAGCAGAGGTGTCTCGGGGATTCGGATGCCCATGGGAACATGCAGCACTGCAGCTCTCCACCTATGGGTTTTACTCCATCTCTGATTGATTTCCCTCCCTCCCCTCCAGCAGCATTTCAAGCTCACACGTGCAGAACAGCAAGAACACTTACAGGGACAGCATCCTCACGTCGGCTACAGGCAGAGAATCCCGTTGTGACAGTAAGTGTGCCCGTTCCAAAAAGCATTATTTCCATTCTGGTAGACACCTTTAAAAGGGGGCACTTTTCCAGCTTACCAAATGAACGGATAAATCGAGTGCTGGATCAACAGAAGAGCTTGGAGAGAGGGAAAGAGAGGGCTGGCAGGAGCCGGATCGTTCCCCCCAGCTGCCGAGGAGAACAAAACCCTCCGCTGGTGTGCAAGAACAATTTGCTTCCACTTCCCCGGCTCTCAGAGGGCAGGAGAGGGATGCGATCCTCTCTCTTTGTTCTTTATTGCTTGGGATATTTGCATAAAAAGAGGCTCTTTGTTATTTAAACACTCATCTGCTCCCAGGGCTTATCCTCATTTTCAAGTTATGATCCTCTATTAGCAGTGTGTCAATCACACCGCTACGGGGATGGCCTGAAGGTTAGACTGCAAGAGCTGAGCTTCAGGGCTTCCCATGCATCAGGATGCGCAGCCTTGAAGTTTCTCGTTTTCCAGCAGGCGGGTCTTAAGGTTGGCACTGGTGTTGGTGCAAGACACTGAATTGGGAGTGTGCCATCGCTTCATTGCTCAGCCCAAAAAGAACTGAGGAGCACTGCAGGCTGAATCCGAAATTGCCTCCTCCAGAACAAGCAAGAGATGAGCACCATTCTTCTCCCATGCAAACAGAAGGAGGAGCAACTCCTGAAATCAGTGCCATGAAGTCAGCGCAAAGCACGGTTAGGCCCAGTGGTGACAGAAAGCTGAACCAGCTTTTAAAACCCGGTGCATATTTATTCTGTGTCTCACGTAGGAATACTGAGCAAATTTGGCTTTCCATATATACCAGAAGCAAACTGAGTGCTGCTCTGAGGAGATGAAATGGCTTTGTTACCATATCCAGGATTCCTTTGTTCAAGTAAGGAAATAAGAAGCTAAATTAAATGCTTTAGTAATCACAAAGTAATTAAGTATCAATTGCTCATTGCAACATGGAGTGCAATAATAGACTCAATATGAATGTCTGAATTACAATGGCACCTGTTCTGATCCTTAAGGTATTTTCTGTTAAGCTTTTGTGAAAATGTGACAATTTCCTGCATAACTCCCCACATTAAATATATATATATATATATATGTATTCTAATATCCTTTACTAAACTCATTCTGTGATTCATGCTTTTAAGTTGCTATTATAGTATGGTCTGATGCATCATATTTCTGAAAACAAAAAACCTTTCCAGAAGCTTTCGTGTCACTCAAAGTTTTGCAGAAATTTGCATCAGAATCAGATTCTCCTGATTCAGAGTTTAAAGTTCTTCATGAAATTACTGCCAGTTTTTAAAATGTTATTAGTGCTACGTGGTGACAGATGGACAGTTGGACCAGATGATCTTAGAGGTCTTTTCCAACCCTGGTGATTCTATGATTCTACTTTGGCATTTTAGGGCTTTAAAAATCCTCACCTGTACACAACTATAGATCCAGACTTTGAGTTAAATCCAAACTGGGTGTTTGGATCATCCCAGAGAAAGCTGAGCTGTGTTTAAAAGCAGCCCGTGGTACCAAGAACAGTTCCATCTGATAGTCACCTTAGTCCTCACAACTTCAGTTGTAGATAGAGGTCCTTTAACAAGGTCTCAGCCTGGTCTGTGCTCCCAGTCAGCCCAAAGCAGAGGTTGTCCTTGGCGTGAGTTTGAACAAGCTGGAGAGAAATGATTTAGAAGCACCAATCCTGAAGAAAACCTGCCCGTTTTTGTACTTCGTACATTGCTTCAAGTCTGAAGGAATTTTGCCAATCTTTCACGTAAGTCCTGGCACATTGGCCATTTGTGAGGGCTTACCCCTATTTTCAAGTGGGGTACCAAAAACATGTGATCAGAAGGAAATAATAAGACAAAAAAGCACTTGATGGATTCGACAGAATCTAAACATGTCATAACATGATGGAAAGCACAGCAATGACAGCAAAGCAGCAGCACCCAAGGCAGCAGTGAGGATTTGCTCAAATACAGCAACCATAGGTACTGGAATAAAGGAAAGAAGCTGCTTACCTTTGAAAGGCCTTAGGTATACAGCAAGCTCCTACAAGATCCCTTTACCTCCACTGCCAACCCATAAATGAGGTCTGGGAAGGGTGGATCCTGATTCCATCCCTTCCAGTCACTCAGGAGCATTGCATACACCTGAGCTCCCCTGTGTTGGCCCTGTCTTCCCACCAGGTGCTCAATCACTGGTTTAAGCTGGGAATTAGTATTTCCACTACAGCTGTGATTTTTGATTCTCTATCAGCTGACCTAACCATTGTTCGCTGCCTCTGAAATACCAAGCAAACCACGAAATTAGAACCCTGCCTGTGCCTTACCTTTAGTGCTCTGAAGAAATTAAAGTGTTCCTACAAAGGCTTAATTCCTTACTGATAAATGGAAATGGCTTTTATACAAAAATTCTTTTTGAAGGAAAAAAAAAGCTGCATTTGTTATGAAAAAGATTGTATAGCCATTGTGATTTAGCTAAATATATACTGACTCATAAAAGGTACAATTTCTTCAGCATTATTTCTTCAGAAGTTGAACATTTTTGTCTCAGGAAAAAAAATAAAAATAAAAATCTAAGAACATCTTGATCCAAAGGGTAGTTCTAAAGGATTCTGGAATTTAAGAGTCACATAACAGCAGTAAATTTTCAACGGCTGGAAAGTGCCTGAAAGGGAAACTTGAAATATGGCTGTATTTCCCATCGTTCGACCCCAGACAGACACAGTCCTTCCTTCTGGCAACACAGCTCACACACTGCTATCAGCCCTGCCTGTTTCTGTGTTCTCTCTGGCCCAGTAATGGAGAACAAGTTCCTACTGTCATACAACATTGCTCCATCCTCCTGCATCCTACTTCACATAGGAGCCCCATCCTGAGTTCCAAAGCTACCCAGGGCTGCTCCTTCAGCCTCTCCTGAGTCTCTGCTGTAGGAGCTGATGGAATCTATAGACCTGCTGTAGAAAAGGCTTCAAAACAAGCAGGATCAAGGTGATTTAACTGGGGAGGGGAAGGAATTGTCCACCTGGCAAGTTTCCTGCTTGCAAACCAAGGTGTGATTGTGATGCCCCTGTGGCTGAAAAGCAAAAGCACAGACCCCTTCCCTTCATCATGGGATATGAATTCTGAAGCAAGGCAAAATCAAACCCACAGCACCACACTGCTACGGAACAGTGTTTACCTCCAGGAAAAGAATTAATACTGGGACAACTCAGGAAGACTATTTTAAATATGCAGCGTTGAAATATTAATACTGTTGGTAGAGACAGTACATGAACCTACTACTCAGCAAAGTCTGGCCAAATATATTGAAGTCAAACACTGAATAAGTAACTAGAAAATCCAAATCTTTAACTGTTAGTTTGAATGCCTGTAGCCAGTCACAATTTGTTCTGTCCTACTTCTGGCTAGAGCAGCTGTTACAAAAACAAACTGTTAGGTACTTCTTGTAGGGTTGGGAAAAATATGTTTTAGAACCCCCACACAGTCCTGTTTCCAACTATAAAGTAATAACTGCTGTGATGAGAACTGGGGGATACAACTACTTTCGTCAGTGGAAGAAATTTGACTTTGGGACCTGCAGGATAAAATATAGTATAACTGCTCCAAATGAGTGTCTCACAAAGGTAATAACAGAAGAGTTTAAATAGAGACCCTCAATCTAAACTAGTATAATACAGTAGTTCTACACAGCTGCCACCACTGGAACTGTTTTCCATTTACATCTTGCTTGCACTTGAAATCTTGCATGAAGGAATCTCTGCAGAATACCCAAAAATAAGTTGTATTTGTCACCCAATTCCCACTCTAAATTCCTCTTGAGATACAGAAATATCTGCTGTAGAACCAGCAGATTGTACACAAAGTAGCATGTCAAGTTTCATTCCCCAGTCAATGAAATATACTCTGATCAATGCAGTGGAGTTAAATACTTCTCAGCATTTCAACAGATGTAAATATAAATTTCCTTGGACACATCTTTGAATTTATAATTAGCACATGAAGGACAGAAGGACTAACACGATGGGTGACACAGTCCATCAGGTTGTCAGTGATTCAAGCCATGATTCAAGTCATTAAAGACTGCATACATCAGACAAGAAGGTAATAACACTGTTTTCTTTCATGCCCTAGACAGCAGGCAAACAAAAGGGATTCAGTTCCTTCTTCTAGCCAACGGTGACCAAATCCACATTTCTCAAGAATGGAACCAAACCAGCCAGCTGCTAGTTCCTCAGGGCTCCTGCTCACCAAATCTGGTGCCCAAGCTGCCCTGAGCATATGGGTGTCCTGCACAGGGCAGACATGCTCCTTCCCTTGTTGAATGTTTAAATATCTCTCATGAGCCCTTTCTGCTGGAGTGACAGATTGAACAGAGGTAAAACATATGTAAAAGGCATTTTGAAAGTAATTTCCCATAGCCCTGAAGGTAGATTCTCAAATAAATATGTAATGATCAAAACCACATTTTCAGTACCTTTGTCCCTTACAATGTCAGTGAGTTAAAAGGGGCTGTGTTGAAACTGGAATTCTGTAAATCTGCATAGGCCCATAAGAGTACACAGCTATTTGGCCACAAGGATATTCTGGTGGTGATCTGTAGAGAATGTGATGCGAAAGCAGGTTTCAGATGTGTGAAGTTCGCTGTAGAGGTGCTTCGTGTGGCACAGAAATGCAGTGCAGCTCCCAGACGCCAGGGATTCGGGAGGGGAGGATTATAAATGGGGTAGAAAATGAATTAGAGAAATTCATGAAGGACAATACATTAAATGGAATCATTTGGATGCAAGTGGTAGCTCCGAGCCTTCATTTCTGATTACTAGGAGCTGAAAGGACAGAAGAAAGCTCACTGTGTATACAGTTTCATACACCTTTAGAATTGTTTGCTAACTTGTGCTATTACATCAGCAGCAAATACGAAAGGCTGGAAAGCACCCCAGAATTAAAATTCACTTTGCCTGGAACATGGAGCTCATAGGCCAGGATCCTACAGCGCTGCTGGGGTCTGTTCTGCCACCCGCCCTTTCTCAGGGTGGGAGCACACCAAGCAGTGTAGGCAGTTCTAAGGCTCAATAAGCAACACGGAGAGGTCAGATGTAATTTGAAGATACAGAGAGGATCTGCGGCTGCAGCTGTTTGAACACAGGCCACCTACATCCCTCATTTTTTCCTGTGACAGAAAGGTAAATGGAGATCCTCCCTCCCTCACACCAGGAAATATAAAGCAGGAGATTACAGTTATTACAACCACCACTTGTTTGAAACAAAGTTCAAAGGCTTGTCTTCTTTAATCAATCTTCCAGCAGACTAGCGGGGCTGTAAATCTCACTTTCATAGAACCAAAGCACCAGGGCTAAATCAGAGTTTTTCCCTCTGTTTCCCTTTTCAAAGGAAAGCACAATGCAAAGGAGCTCAGATGAAAAAGTTAACTGAACTGATGATACAAGCCACAACACTTTCTCCAAGGAATGCAAAAGGCAAGAGGTAATAAAGCATCTTGGCTCCAATACCATATGCTGGCAAGGCATTTTCAGGAGCAGATATAATGAATATTCAGCAATCTCTGGGCATTGTGGTATAGCAAAGTGCCTCTGTCAGGGGAGTCATTTCTGTGGCTGAGGTGAGAAAATTATAGATCTCCACTTGGCAGAGGTAACCACAGACATGTTAACTCAGAGCACACAGACCTCCCTGGGTAATGTCCGACTGGAGATTATTAATGAGTCCATTAATGAGCATTTCCACTGTGATGAAGTGGGGAAGAAGATTTTACCATATGTGCACCGAGTAAACCTTGGAATTAAAGGTTCAAGAAAAAAAAAATATATGGAAGAAGACAACATTCAAAAAACAGGAATAAAAGCAGAGACTCATCTAAATACATTGTACTATTTAGTGGCACCCACAAATGTACAGGAATTCTGTTTTGCACACAGACAGCAAAGATCTCACAAACGCATGAGCACGAGGAGTTTCATGCTAGGATTGCTTCCGAAACCATCAAAATGCTTAATTCTTTTCTCTATCTTTGTAATAGCTCAGACATTGTTCAGTCTGGGTTTTTTCCAGTCTAGACTCACTAATGATAGCATGGGTTTTATACGGCCCCTCAAATACCACAAAAAATGGAGAGCAGAAAACCAGGTCAAAGGGAAGAGTGTGCAAACCATCTGGGGGTCTGTGCCTGGTTTCAGGACACATTGTAATGATTTTGCACATCAACAAACAAAAAAATAGAGCTCACCTTTACAGAATTGAATAATTCATTCTTTAGGCTGCCATGATTTGATACTAGACATCCATTTTGGTTTTGCTTTGACTAGGTACACATGTCCCCCTCAACAAAAAGCACTTATCTGTAGCTGTAGAATCCACAGAAGTACAAGGCAATGGCTCACAGGAACAAAGATTGAAGAGAATCTGTGTTTATCAGTCTCCAATTTGCTGCTGTAGGAGCTTGATTAGAAAATAATCACAGTCTCACAGTATCTGTCAGAAGAGTCTAATTCAGGGTCCTGTCTCTGGCAGCCAAAGCAGGCAAGATGCATCAGAACTCAACCACCTTCTTCCCTTCTACATCATCGCTATACATTTCCTACCGTTATCCTTTCCTCTGTCCTTTATAATTCCTTTGCATAGCAGACATATCAGCACTGCAAGCCCCCAGGACACTGCACACCTTCTTGTTTCTGCCTTAAGCTGCAAAACCTGCACTTCCCAGCAGCCCCGTAGCTACTTTTCACATCCTCTGGATGCTTAGCTCAGTAGATATATGATCAAAACCTGCAGTTGCCTGATAGACATTCAGCTCTGCAGAAGGCTAGCAACCCATTTCTTTCATCCTAGACTGTGCAACCATCTCATAACCTGAGGACTTGAGACTTGCTTGTATTGCGTTGTGTTGTGTTATTTTTTTTCTTATTTTGACTCCCTTTCTTTTTGTATAAATGTGCTCTTAGCCCCACTTTTCCCTGAAGGAAACATGAGAAAGCACTGAGTCATGCTCTGCTTTCCTAGAGGAGATGCTTTCTGCGCTGCTCTCCTGTTAATTTTCAAGAATTGCATAGGAACCAGAATGACAAAATCCATCCTTCTATCTGTACAGGCACACTCCAGGGATTGGGATATTTGCAGAGTTAAAGATACCTATTTATCAACAAGAAACTCATCTCTCTTCATTTTCAGTGGATTTCAGAACACCTCTGGAAATGGCTCAGAGCTGCAGAGAGACATGACTTCAGAGAACAGACTGATTAACTGGAGGAGTTTTGTGGTGAATCAAGGATGGGGAGAAATGACAAGGAGAAGATGGAGGCTGCAGAATAATCCTGGGACCACGCAGGGGGACGTTGGTGCTGGTGCTGCAGCCAGTGCCTTGCAAAGTGCCAAGTGAGAGCCACGTCATACAAATCTATGGCGCTATGAATTCACTCTGCCCAGCCACCCACCCAGCAGCTGCCTGTGCAGATATCTCCAAAGGTAAGGAAGCACCCACTCACCACCATGCAGAGTAGAACCCACAAACTCCTCTTGGCGTTAAATGGCTGAAAGGTACAGACATAAAACATTTCCTTGCTTTTACTATTCTAAGCTACAAAACAGCCTCTAAAGGAGGAGGTCTCAATTTCAGCTCAAGGTGCTGAACCAGTGTCAGTGTTAACCATGTGAGGACAGTGAAGGGACAGTTTCAGGTACCTCAGCAGGCAAGCTGACAGCACCCCAGTATACTAATTTATGCTACATAAGATATCATCATTGCTACCATTCCCCACACAAGCCACATGAACCCAAGAGAACTTGGCTAATGTCTGCAGAGTTTCATTGCACAGCTGTATCTCCCACTGGGCTTGTTCTCCGGCAGCCAACGAGTCTGTGCTACAGTGCCATTGCCTGCCAGAGGGCAGAAGCATTCAGGCACCAAAACACCCAAGCTGGCATGCAGCAGACCTGTTAAGGCAGCATCAGACCAATGCCAAGCTGCTGCAAAACAACTGACAGCTGTGAAGATGGAGGCAAGTTAATTTAAAGCTGTCTATGCTGCAGCACAGACATACCCAGAGAAACAGCACCATAGGGAAATGTGCACAGCACTGACTATCAATGCTGTCAACTAGGACAGTGAAGGGTGAAGTAGCTGTCCCCCTCCTGTGCAGGCCTGAGACTCAAAAGAACTCACACATACAGCAAATAATTGAAAGGAGAATAGCAACATACAGGATCACGCATCTTCTTTGGTGCTTCCGAGTCACGACGTGGGTTCTGAACCTTGAAGTCCCACCAAGAACAGGCATCCAACAGAGTAAGAGAATGGAATGGGAGATCTCTCAGTTTGTTTGCTAAGACTCTTGCTTGTGAACTCGAATGCTGTAGGTGCAGTATGATGAAGAACAAAATACGGCTCAGGCAAAGTTCCAGATCCTCTAAAAGGTGTCTGGTTGCTTAGATGCCACGAAAATACTCTCTCAAGGAAACATGCCTTCAAACATGGCAAAATTCAGCCAAATTCACTAGAAAAAGCAATAAGGTTTATAAACTCTGCTGAGAGTCCAGCTACATACCAACACCTCTGTTGATGCTGATACCCATCACTGTGAGGTTTCTTTATCTGTATGAGGAGCATCTCTCACACAGAGCAAAGGTATTCTTCAGATACCAGGCTGGTTGGAGAGGTTTGAGGTTTTGCTCCCAAAGAAGTGGGCTAGCAAACAGCTTATCTCCTATACCACAAACATCTTCCCCATCCTTGGAAAAACAGTGCAAACAAGACAACCTCTGCCAAGTTCTGCCATAGCTGTAACAGTACCAGCTGCTCTGTCACACACAGGGTGTGGGATCCTCTGGAGTTCCTCTAGAAGATGTGGGTTATGTAGGGGCTGGGTCGAATGCTGCTGTGAGACGCTGCATAAGGCATTCAGCTGTGACAGCAATGGGAGCTGCACAAGCAGAAGATGGAGCTAATTAAGTAGCCTTATGGATATTTATGTTATCCATAAAGGCCCACGAGGCTCTTAGCAGGGGTGTCATATCAGGTCATGGTGCCAGGGAGAGCAGCACGAGGACTATGCTCTTTCTCAGACATCTAATGTGAGTGACTGAATGAGTGCATACGGGTGTCTGGCATTTCATGGGAAACCGAGCTTTAATGAGATGGGAGAGAACTCGGTTCATCTTGCTGTACAGAGCCATTCCTTCCCCTCCATGCAGATCAATGTGACATCTGGATAGAAATTATCCCTTTCCGTTCCGACTGCTCCATCAGGGCCAGTTGCTACAATGCAGGCTCTATGCAGCTGAGGCAGCAGCTGCCTCCTGGTCAGGGGGCCAAGAAGAGAAGGAAGTGTAGGAACAAAATTCCCAGCTACTATGCAGAGCATCACAAACACAGGCTCCAGCCAAACCCCATTTTCCATCCCACTATCTGCAATGTCACTGAGTCTCTGATATACAGAAATATCTAAGCAGCCCGGAGCTCGGAACAGTGGAAATGAGCAGAGGTATAAGAGATTCATGATACTGAGCAACACAATGAGGGAAATTACAAACCTTTCAGATCACAGTACCATTGGCCTGAGGTTCTATGGAGAAGCACATGAGGTCTCAGTGACAAAAAAAGGGGCAGACAAAGGGTCACGGTAGGCTGTCTCAAGTCCCCATGCTGCAGGTGCCAGAGAGATAGGCTTTATTCCTTGCAGAACACGCAGGGCTGGTCAGCAATTTCCACAGAACAGTGTGAGTGGGACGTGCAAGGTGAAGAGTGCAACCGCAAGCTGAAGGAGGGGTAGGAGGAAAGGAATGGTTCCAGTTTAGGTTTTTATTACCTCGGATTCGCTTTAAATACATTTTGAACAGACATTGCTAAAGTCAGAAAGATTTGCATTAAATTTAGTCAATTAAACAATGGATCGATGACTTAAATTTTTAGAACGTCACTTTTAAAGCCAGCTGTGAGCCTCCACAGAGAGGATTGTACTTTTTCAATGAAAGCAATTTAAACATGCACAGTGGTTCAGGAGTTCAGGGCACATCCTGGCACCGGTAAGTCTTAAACATCTCTGATTTTTCCTCTCTTGTCTGGGTGTTTTCAATTCCCCAGCCCCTACAAACACACTGCTCAGTCTCCAAGCAGGCCACCTGCAGCTCCAATACACATCTCCTGCCACTTGAAAGAAACACACCAAAAAGCCTTTTGCAAAGAAAACCCTCCAGGCGACTGTGTTTGAAGAAGCAAAGACAAAAGCTTTTGCAACTAGTGCAGGCTTCACAGGCTCTCCTGGGCATGGGACTAAATGCAGTCTTCCCTGGGGAATCCATTTCTTCTTCCTTTCCTACCAGTTTCTACAAAAGACAGCCACGTTGGCAGCCCAGCCAGGACTCCTCTGTGCATCAAACAGCTCAAACACTGTTCCTGCTATAGGAATTCTGCTGCCATCCTTGCTGTGCTGCACCAGGACAGTGCCCAGAGAGCACCAAGTGCTGAGTTCAGTCCAACAAGAAAAGCAATGTGATACCAAACTGCATTCACTGCTGAGGCTCCACGGCACTTCAACGCTAGGCTCTCCCTTTTTCAGTGGAGATGTCTATAACTGCCCTTTTCAAGCCTGTAAACGGATCCCAGAGCTGATGTTGCTACCAGACCCAGCGTAGATGTATATGGATCCCACCAGTGTGGGCCCAGGCACAAACTGAAGGCCATTGTACAAATGCATGCAGGCAGTCTTACTTCAACCCTTCTCCCTCCCCTCCCCAGCATCCCAACGTTTCTGATCTCCAGAGAGCATGCAAGGATAGCCCAGGTTCTGCAGGTGAGGCAGTAGGGTCAGCCTGTTATTTCCTCTTGGTGCAAATGTCACTTCTCCACCTGAGTAATTAGGCTGTGAATAGACCACATTTTCCTCTCTCAACCCTTATACCACTCCATTCTGTTTGGTCCCTAATTACAGAGGATAATAAACCCAGCTAGATAGTGCTTTTCTGAAGAGCAATTTGGTTTTACTTTTCCCAGCACTAATGAGTTCATTAATAGAGGGATTCTCCCTCCCCTCTCTTAATCTGTTTCCTTAAATAGCATCGCACACACAGATCGCTCTCCCATTCCACAGCAGGTGATGTCTCTCCCCAACCCATCTCCTGCACTCCCCTGACAGCAAGAGGAGCAGAGCAGAGCACCTCCCGACCTCTTCCTTCTGTCAAAGGAGATGGAAAGCAAGCATGATTAATATCTCTGTTAACTAGCACCAGGAGGATCAGTCAGCAGCTCACATGTGGCTGACAAACACTGGGCTGGTGCAGCCTGCCAGGTCAGACCCAGCACAGGTCTGTGAAAGCAGCTGAGTGCTGGGGAGCAGTTTAGTTGGGGGAAAGGGGATGGGGGAAAGATAGCATGCAGTTCTTATCAAAACTTAGCTTTTTCACTCAAACCAAAGCGAGAAAAAAAATACACACAATAAGAAAAAATTCCTAACAACAAGGCCTTCATCAGTAGGCCTTTGTGAAAATTCCACCCCCAATTTTTGTATCCAGGAAATTAAATCAGAATTTCCAGGGAAAGACGTTACAGCTGACAATTATTAATCCAACTCTAAGAGGAATCCTCTAAGGTATTGATGGGAAATCTCTGCATAGGTAACCTTATCTGCATTGTCTCTGCAAAGCACAGTGCAGACCCTGGAATCCCAGCTTCCATTTTGCATATGAAATGAAGCATTTGTTGTGTTTCAACTTCCAGTTTCAAGTTTCCTTTCCAGAAACAATTCCATTAATTCAACCCGAATTCAGTGTCAGTTGCCCTCGCTCAGACTGCTCTCATAGCATCTTCTCTGGGTCTGAAGATGTGTCCACTGACCTGAGGAGCAAACATTGCATCCTTAAGTATTTTTCTTCTTGGAAATCTTTTACAGTATAAATCTAAACTGAATCAGCAAGCCTGAGACAAGGAGTGAAGGTCATGGCGGTGATGTTTGGGGTATGGAGAGATGCTGATGATTCTGGGGATTTCGGTTTTGCCTACAGGTTCTGACTTTCCCCTAAGTCCTTTCTTTGACAAAACTATTTTCTCGTATCTCTCTGCAGCCCATTTATTATTCTCTCTATTAATAAACCTTCATTCCCCGATGAATGAATGCAATTTATCATTAAATTAGAAGATGAAATGGGTCTATTTTTTTTTTAACAAGGAGATTAACTACTATCAACAGGATATATCTCCATTATAAAATCTCCATCTTCCTCACCAAATGCCGGAGTGGAATTGTTTAAAGCAGCCCTAAGATGAGGCAAGGCAGGAGGGGCAGACAAAGGGGTGACATGCTGCTATGTAAATAGACAGATCAATCTAAAAGTGACTGGGAAAGAAAATGTGGCATTACAGACATGGTTCCATTTGAATCTTTCTAATGGAACTTATTAAAAAAAAAAAAAGAGAGAAATCTGAGTTTCCAGGAGCTGACATGACAAAACACAATCTAGATAATAAAAGCCATCTCTCCATGCATACACCAGCAATTAATCAGGTAACAAAAAGTCAGTCAAGAAAAACAATCAAACTAAATGTGAAGCAGCTTTGTACTGGAAAATGAGGCCATCCTCCCAAATCATCTGTGTGTCACACAGGTCCCAGGTGCTGTCCCTCAGGAAAGCAGTGGAAGTTAAAACTGACACAAGCACAGAATGTGTTTCCAGGACTGCTGTGGCCAAGCAAGCACATATCCTTCAAGCTTAATTCCCTGGCTGCAACCTCTTTGTGGAAGTACAATTGCATTCATTGCAATCCTAGGATCTGATCTATTACAGGAGGGCAGAGGGAAAGCCTCAGTGCTGCCTGGGAGCTGTTTATGCCTCCAGAACAGCCCCTGCAGGTGTCATGCTCCTCTCTCGGAAGCCGTATTGCTACAAGGGCTGTGCTGGCCTATTTGCCTTTCTTCCCGCATTCTTCCATCTTTACTAAAGTATTCAGCCCTGGTAAAGCATTAGAGAAGTCAGTCGGCTCTGAGCACCATAAAAAAAAAAAAAAAAAGCACAAAAATAGCCCATCCAGTATCATTCCATACCAACAACAACCAAAGCCAACCTCTACATGCCTAATTACTCAAAGTCTATCTCTAGAGCTTAAGAAGTGATTTTCTTTCATTCCTAGATGCTAAGGAGATGAGGCAACTTCTGTCCCGACAGCTCTGAGGCACAGAGTGGATAAAGAATTGGATTTCTACCTCCCATCACTGCCTGTGATGAGCTTTCTTTTATACAGAACACAGGTAAGAACAGGGCAAGACCAACACTACTAAACATACTCCCTACATACTAGTGTACCCTTCTGTTCCAGATGCAATCTTTTCTGGGGAAACACTCTCATGGCTGAGCTATTCACAGGCCTGCAATGAAAGAATCTATTAATTCAAAGTAAGGACTCCTTCTCTAAAGAGCTGCTGATAAAATGGAACTGATAAGACGGAGGTAATTTAAAGGTCAGATGAAATCCAGCTCATGTTCATCCTGCCTTATAATGGAACATCACCAAGATGTTTCATCAGCTAAAGGGCATTTATATGTATTTTTATTTTTTAAGAAAAGTTGTTTATCTGTAACAGAGACACTGAATGCCTGATATGAAACCTTCCCACATTAATCTACCCAACAGCTGGCATCCTGCTGCCTGCCTGGGTGTTCTTTTCTGGAAATTAAATCTCCTATCATCTTTTTATCACACTATGGAGGAAAGAATAGGAAGCCAAATGTAGCATTCACAAAAGCAGCAGAAGAAAGAGCAGAAACTGATAGGGCTGCATTAATTCAGGCATGCAAGAGATTAGTATGAGTCAATGAGTCATGAGTACTGCTATACAGTCACATTCCTCCCGTAGTGCCCCTATGTTTGCCATGGGACTCACAAGCCACAAGATTGAATCTTGACCTTGAAATCAAATGTCTGTTCTCTTTACACCTTTTCTTTTCTCATCTAATGGCCAGTTAGGCTCCTGATCAGGTTTTTGTCTGAGGTCATAGAAACTGGATGTTTCGATGTTACCCATCGACCATAAGCTCCCCCAGGCCAACTAAAGAGATTCATCTCCTCTGGCTGCTCCATTTCCTTCTGCAGCAAAAGGCTGTTGCAATCAGATCTCTCTTTCCCTCCAGTCTGTTCTCTGCCTCCATCCTTCACGTGCTCCTCCCTAAGTCCTAATAATTAATATTAAATGTTACAGCTTTGTCCCATTAACACAAACTGCCCTTTCCAGAAGCAGATTAAAGGGCTTCCATTGGGGATTTCTCTTCTCCTTAATAATTTTACTTCTGTGATCAGTGCTGACTGTGTCTCTTACTAGCTCCTAGGGGAAAAGAGTGGGAGGGAAAAAGAAGACAAACACTTATTAGCAACTTCTTTGAAGAGCTGGAGATTATGAATTAAACTGGTGATTAACTTCCATCTTAACATCATGGCAGGTTCCCCTTTTCTTCCTTCTTCAGTTCTTCTATGGGAATAACAATTGGGAATCACACAGATCACTCATATAGTTTCGCCTCAGTAATTTACTGGGCAGCATAATTCAACACTCTTCCTCTCTCTCTCCATTTCTTTCTTTTTTTTGTTGTGGGGAAAAAATAATTGCACATAGAATACTTGAGCATATAGGCATGTGAGTGTGGAGGTGCAAATGCATCCCCCTTCATGATTCCTCCAGTTTGATTCTCGGATAGGAAAGAAACGCATATTGACTCTAAGGCAGGTCTAGTTCCCTTCCCAGCTTGGTCCTTAATGATATTATAGCTCTGAATTTTTAAGAGGCATTTAGGGACAGACCTGACTCATCATAGAGCATCACCTTCATTCAACATCACAAGGGCTGGCAGAAAGCACCCGTACTTCCAGCACCAGCCCACACCATTCTTGAACCCATGCATTAGCACAGCCAAATTCTTCCAACTTCCCCCTGGGGTTCCTTTCTACCAGCAGTTTCCAGAGGTACCTCAAGTTCAAGGGAACAAGTAGTTGTCTCCAATATAAATTTGTGAACTTGTCACCGAAGTCTTTGGCTACCTGCAGATCTGGTGACTTGTGAAATATACCCCACAGCCACATCGCTTGTGCTTTCCCAGAGATGACGGGAGGCAGCTGAGCTTCTCCTTCCTAAAAGCACCAACCCCAGGGGAGATTGACCAGCTGGTGTCATTGAGGGCTTTAGATAGAAAGCAAAACAATCCTGAATCTTTTGAGCCAATTGAAGAGGAGCATGCACGTTATCTGGCTTATTAGAAGACCATAAATAAATTCCTATTTCTAGGGCTGTCATGATAAATGGATAACCGAATTTTGACACTCATAGTATCACCAGGAAAATCTGCCCCGTGAGAATTCACTATGAAAGCTCATCATACTAATTGCAAATCGATATTATCACAAGATTTAACATCTGTGAAGATGCTTGTTTATAGTTAAGCTATTTATAATCAAGATGCACTTATTAAGTGTACTAATACAAAATCTGAGTTAAATACAGGTCTATCTGAACACACGTGGCATTTATTTAAAATGTTTCAGAATGTGGCAGCTCTTTCAAAGGGAACTTAATCAGTCCCTGGAGCTTTCCCTTCTTCTGCTAGGGAAGGAAAGTGCAGCTGTATTGATTTCTAATGTACATTTCTGCCACGTGAGCCATTTTATTGAGCCAACAAACTGTTTAACGGACAAGGTCCCAGAGGTCTCTGATTTTCACAGGAGCACAGACACACCCTCTGTAGAAAGCTGATGTAATGTTAACTGGAATTTACAAGACAATACATCATGTTACAAGGCAGAGCCTGTACTTCAGTCTGCCTGAAGTCCATTGGAACACCGTGTAATTCATTTCGTACTTTGACTACCTCCTGCTATTAGTTCCATCATTTTCTAAACTCCTTTTCTCCTTTCCACCAAAACACTACAGACTTCTACAATAAAATACGTTAGAGTTTTGGCTCATGGCTCCCATACAGAAAGCCCATGCAAGTGTTTCTTCACAAATAAATCTCCCTGCCCTCAAATACCAAGAAAAGTGTATTAGAGTACTTGTCTCTATTGAAGAAAGATCTCTTTAAAATTGAACCCAGTACCCTGTACTTAACTTCTAGCTCTTTAACAGAGTTCTTCCAAATCAGACATATCTCCAATTTTTTTTTTTTTTTTTTGTCCATTTAGAAGTCAGGTGTTAGTAACCAATGCTCTGTTTCTCCTTTACAATGCATAAGATTGCTTTGAACCAATTCTACTTCCTGTTTTATTCTCATCATCACAGCCCAAGATGGTTTAAGCATCATCAAATCAAAATAAAATAAAATTCTCCACCAGTCGAAGACGTTGATTTGTGTATGGATACATTATGTGGGAAGAGAGGGGCAGGTTTTCTTTCCAGTTAGGAAAAATCTCTCCTAAACTAGTACGTATTACATGAAAAGTTAAAACATTCTATTTGCAATACCATATGCAAGCAGAAAAGTGCACAGATATGTTATAGCATCTGTTTCATTCAAATAGCAAGCCAAGGGAGAGTACAGCATCACAATCTTCTTTGGTTCTCACCGAAACATGCCCATTGATTTGATTTATGCCTTTTGTTTCCAGACAACAGCTTCATAGATTCAGTAACCAAGCAGCAAATGCAAAGTGAGGCCACGTCTGGTCATAGGCATGGAGATTTAATGAGAGGATTGTGATTCCCCATGTCTCAGCCAAGCTGTTTCTCACCCTCAGTGTTCCAAATCTTCCCTGAAACCTAACAAAGCCTTTTCTCTCAGCACAGCCTACATAAATCACTTTTGTCTAATTCAATCACCTTGGTAGTGAACTATCTACACGGGAAGGGAAAGCTATATAAAGGAAAAATGCTGTCATGTTACAACATCACGAATGGGCTGCAATTTTTCTCTCTGTTTTTTCCAAAGGAAGTGCATGATAATATCCCAGTTTTCACCATAAAGAACTATGTTGATGGTTGGAAGACATTGGAGTTAGCGTCTCCCATTTCATCCCTCCCCTCAGGAAATTCACACTGTTTACATCCTGGGTTTTATGCTTCCATTCCTCTTGACAAATAACGGCCACTGATGCTTTGTGGGAATTTGCAGAGATTTTGAAACTTTAGCTTTTTACCATGTACACAGCAGGCAAAGGCAGCAACAGAATAGTACCACAGCACTTGTACTCAACAGCACTCTAGTGCCTTCGCTACAGCCAAACTGCAGACACAGAAGCAACCTGCCTTCAGAGTTTCTCAAACCAGCAGTTGTGTAAATACTTTGGAAAAAATAGGAGAAGATTTGGTGCTGTTCCCCAGTGCACGACTTAATACTGCTCACTGTGTAGAGGGAAGGTCATTAATTAGCCATTAGTATCTTAGGAACATCGTGAGATTCCATTCATTGACAGTGGCGACCCTTCGGAGGAGGAGCCTTGTCAACTGCCGTTATCAAATAGGCCATGCACAAGCTGTCAAAGAGGAATGTTCCTTCCATTCATATTTCTCAGAGAGTATGTCAGCAAGAATAACTATGCCAAATTCCCTTTGCTAAATCTAATGAATAGTTCACTTTTTCTAGCACCTTTTTCCCAGTGGAGAATCGACTGCATCACACAAAAAGTAGATAACAGAGTACGTTGAGTAAACTTCACAAACATCTTATGGGGGCAAAATTTTGCCTGAGCCTGGAGCAAAGAGCAGGCTGAGAGATGGCATGAAAGCAGGCTTGTACCTGTCATAAGATTTAACACTGCAAGCTGCAAGGGAAAATATCACCCAAGGCAACAACAAGCTACTTGGCAAGTGTGTTGAAATCCCAATTTTTTCCAGTCTTTATGAGAAGGGCACCTGAGGTATGAGGTACCGCACCTGGGGCAGTGAGGATTTAGGTGGAGTGAGCATCTTCATTTGAACACAACCCATACAAGATTTTCAAATGACACCTTTCACCTGCAGGTGGATTTCCAGAAGCAGAAACGTGCAATCCTATGCAGAAGCACTCTTAGTAATCCAACAGCAGCTTTCCATCTCAAATAATGGGGTAAAAGTAAGGTGGTTTTAGGAAATATTGTTAGCTAGCAAGCTGGCTGCTTTGGATGGCACTGAAGCAAACAGAGCTTCCAGAACATGTTAATAAAATAAGTACATTCACTAATCTGGGCAATTCAAAGAAACTGCAACGCTGAAGCAAAAAACACTTGTAGAGAGAAGCCTCTATCAAACAGTACATCTCAGCAGAGCAATCAAACCTGGAGGCATCTCAGGTAGGTGAAAAACTGTTTTTTCTGTTAATGCAATATGAAAACATACCTTATTATCAGGGGATAATTTCTGGAGCATGGAGATTGTTAGAAAGAGCAGTAATACTTCCCTTGAAAGTCAAAGATCTTCATTAGAGCGGATGGAGGATCAGACCATTTTCATTCACTAAAAGAAGGACGATCCTACAGGGTTTCATTTTATCCTTCACATGTTTGACACACAAATATTTCCATTATCAAAAGCCTTAAGAAAACAAATGAACAGAAAACAACCACAGGTTGCTTCTTTCACTCCAGAAGACAAATTATTCTACTTGGTCCTGTGAGCAAATTTGGGCATGTAGGAGGATGCTTCAGCCTCTAAACGTGTGGACACTGAGGGGCCACTTCAGCATTGCAGGCTGTCATCTCCTCATCTGCTTCCTCAACCTACTGCTGGCAGCTGGAATTGCCCTCTGACTGGTTCTGCTTCTTGGTGTCCCCTCCACACACACTCCATCGAATTCAGCAGACAAGTAAAACAATGGAGGTAAATAACATTTGTTTCTTTCATTCCATTTTTATGTATTGATTTTTAAACCACAACAAGAGGAATGAAGAGGATGAGGTGAACAGCTCTTGGGCTGACATGCATGCCTCTGTGTAAGCCTCTCTCAAAACCTGGTCACCCCTCACCTCAAAATAAATGGCTTCTTTCTTCTACAAGCAAGACACAGGGTAGAAAAGTTTTATTCCCTGCAGTACCTGAGGGATGCTGAGGCAGGAGCAGGAAGCTGCACAAAAAGCAGAGATCAAGATAATATTCTCAACAACTGCATGATATTTCAGCACCCGGAAAGAAAAGTTCTGGCAAGGCTGACTCTAGAAGCAACTCTGGTTTATTTCTTATGCACATGATATTGTAATCTAAGATGTTTTATAGGCCAAGACCTTGGAAAGAAATAGTAGTTCTGGGTTCTCAGGGATCGCCTGGTAATTATTTTGTACAGGTCAGTTCATAATTAACTTCTGACCTTTGGCTCAAACTTCCCATGGAAGGAGCAATGTATTTTCTATAGGGCTACAAGGCCTGTGCTGCATCTTAATAGTTACCCTCCCAATAATACATAAATTATAATAGTGACAAGCCCAGGAAACACAGCAAGACAGCTCACAGCTAAATTCAGGTGTCATTATATAAAACACAAGACACTGAAAACTATTAGTAAATCAGCACTGATGGGGGAAAAACAACCATTTTTCCTTTTCAATTCCTCTTTTTCAGGGATTATTGCCTTAACCTGACTCACACACCTGGCACAGGAGTCAAACACACTCACAAGAAGACCTGAATGCCTCACTCAACGAGCTCTTCACACAGCTTCCTACATGCATACAGTCTGCCATGCAGTCATCTAAGCAAGGGCTTTACACCACTTTCCAGGACTCCACAACCACAGATGGGCTATGACTAAACTTTCCATGAACACTTTCCTCCGATGATAAACCAACACAGCCCCTAATCCTTTTGTCAATAAATACATTGCCCAAGAGAGTGAAGGTCAAGAACGATCTATATAAAAGCAGAGAATGATGTAAGGTAGGGGTCTTCATATTTAGGATATCGAGCTAAAGTTTATATATGGTCTTACAAGAAGGGAAAGCATATCTGCATTGATTGAAACACAACAGTCAGCAGACACTTTGAATGACTGCCTGCACGGCCCGTAGGGCAGGAGGAAGACAATGCAGCCTTTCTGTACAGGCCAATTCTATTTTGAACACCCTTGTCAACCTGAGGTGCAGCTCCTAATAAAGAAACATACTGAAACCAGGAGATAATTTTATAAGGATATACCACACATGATGGAGTACTTCATAACCAATAAGCTCCTGCATAGTGACCAAATACACCTTTATTACTTTATCTAATAAAAGCTCTGTTTCTATGATTAGACCTCTCATTTTTAGAACAATTTGAAAACATTTTGTCACGCAATATGGGGTCTTAATTTCAACCCAAAATCACTCACCCCACAAATCTCTCACCTCCACACTTAATGGCCTCTAACTTCACTCTGCAATTTTCTATGCAGAGGTCTCCACTGGATCCATTGCGTATCAAAACAGACCTTATCAAACATCTTACCAGCATTCAATTTTAAACATACTTTTGGAACTGTAGATAAGACAGACCTTTAAATTAGTTTGAGTGGATTCTCTTTCATCTGATATCTTTTCAGCAAAATTCTTGACAAATCACTTTAGAAAACATTGCAGGAACATTTTAGGGTGTTATTTTACCAGTAATTGTGAAAGAAAATGCCACAGGCTCTTGAGTTTCTAGGAAAATTTTATTTAGTTGCACTGTCTTACATACAAATAGTTTACTACACACAGAAATAAACAGGATGTGAATGTACTTCATAGAATTCTTTGTAATATCCACTGAACTTACATTTCAGATCTGCTTTTCATTTTTCAGCATCAAAAAGGCAAGCATTACTACTGTAGCAATTTGAACCTCTGCCTTGAGGAACACAATGAAAATACTCGAGACACTGTTTCTTCATTAGCTATTCTCCACAGAACAAACTGACAATAATGGGTTTAGTATTCCCAAGATACTCTGAGTGTACTTTACTGTCACATGCTAGCCACTTCTTCACTGAAAATTCGGTAACACATCCGGGGAAAGAAGGCAGCATACATGTTCAGTTTTCATCTTGAAGGAGCTTGCCCTCATATATGGGTTTAGTATCAGAATTTTAACAAAGGAAAGAAAAGAAACTGAAAATGGTGCTGCTGTAAAATCCAGAGATGAAAAATCAGACCTTGAACAGAACCAACTTGCAGCTGTGAATGAGACTTTAGGTGAATTATCCAAATGGGGTTCATTTTCATTTAGTCACAGAGTGATTTCCATGGCCTTACGGCTTTTCCCTTTTCTTAAAATGATAACAGGGGTCGACTATCAAAACCAAAATGAACTCACAGACTTCCAGAAGCACTGGAAGATTCATTTTCTTCACAGAAGAGAAGAAATTCACTTACATGCTTCAGAGGGAAAGAATCAGTGAGTAACCATTTGAAAGAAGAATAGACTCTAAAGGAATCTGGAGGAACAGGTACTCCCTGACTCTCACAACTAGAGAAAGAATGAAGAAAGAGGAGACAGAAAGTGGTTTGTTTCCAGCCATGAAAGGGTTGGACCTACTGACAGATGCATCACCTGAATATATGTACACCCTTTTCTATAGGTGTACATGCAAAGAAACAAGTTTAGCAAGTCAAAAGCATTCTGCACATCCCCCATAGCATCCTACCAAAAAGGCCTCATCTGCTCCAACTGCACAAGGGATCAGGAAAAGAGATACTGAAACAGGCTTGCAGCTATAGGTGTGCTGCAGCAACACCATTCTGGATCAGATTTGGCCTTTCATCTGTAATTAATATATAGCAAATAAAAATGCAGTGATTTTTATTCGTTTCAAGCCTCATTCTGACAAATAAAATTCTGAAAGCTTCAGACACAGCAACTGAGATTTTGGGATAGAAAATAGGCCGGGAGGTTTTCTTGCCTTATAAGACTGAACTAATCCCCCTGACCTAGACTGATGAAAGGGATGAGTTGAAGTAACAAGAGAAGGCAAAAGAGTTATTTCACAAATTCTTTGCCATGTTTGTTCCTGTTTTCAATTCCCTCAACAGCTGCTATTCATTGCACTGATGATATGGCTCAGTCTTGATTACAGTCATATCCTGTTCCTGGTCATCACCATTCGTAGAACAGCCAAATGTAACAATGAGGATTAATATCTCTTATAGGAAACAAACATCAGAAGCCAGTTATCCCTCTGTTGTAGAACAAGCATCTACAGTCCCAACCATGCAACACCAGCAACTTCATTTTTATTGAGGTAAGCCTAGAAATGCAGAGAACAAAGTCCCGTCAGTTGCTTACTGCAAAGGTGACACTCCACTGTCAGCAGCTGCAACATTTAACAGTATCTTATGATGAAAAGCATCTTCTAGTCACAGACCAGAAAGATGACAACACAGAAGTTTCCTGGACAACTTTATCCAGAATGAGATCTACAGGATTGTTATTGTTTTTATTAGTTGGTTTCAAAATGCAACAAAGTGAACACACAGCAGGTAATTCTGGCTTTGAAAGTCTCACTGAGATTATTATGGGTTAACTTTTATCCTGTTTGAATGAGTTCCACAAAGCAAAGGCATTTTATAAATACCTTTCAAAACCATTTGGACTCTACTTGAAAAATAAGAGATCTGGCAAGTAAGCCCTCCTAAACATCACAAAAATTCAGCAAAATCAAGCACAGACCTAAAACCCAGCCTATGAACAAGCCAGGGAGAAAAGTCTTGCCAACCAAAATCTTGCATGTGGATCCTTGCAGAAGGGTTTCAGTGGGGGTCAGTTTCCTGTTTCTTGAATCAGCTGGGTTAAGCCAGAGAATGGGAACTCCAAGGAGCAGGAGTCAGCCCCAACCACATACATAAGTAGCAAATATAGGGCACTGTACCAAGACAAGCAAGTAACCAAGACAAGCAAGTAACTGGTGCCTTGGCACCAGTAAGACATAGAAGAGTATATAATCCAGAGGCAGACATCCTAATTGAAATAAAAATAATAATAATTAAAAAAACAAACAAAAACAAAAAAATAACCACAGAAGATACTCTGGATAACAGCAAAACATGCAACTGCACTTCCTATATTACATTTGGGGACTCCATAAGAAGACAGACAAAATTCACATCTCTTAAATTCACATCTCTTGATTTTCTTACCTGATCTAAATTGTCTGAATGCCTAGACATGCTTCAAAACATCTGTTGTAAGTTTTTGGTTTTGTTTTTGTTTTTTTGCCTTGGTTTCCCCAAATGACAGAAAAAGCAAATACTTTTCTTTCACTCCAGTAACAAGGAATATTCAAGGACTAGCAGAAGAGTCCCCAGACCTAAACAAATCTCTCAAGTCTGCCAACTAGAATCGCCAGGACAGAGAACTGCAAAGCAGGTAAATTATTCCCCTGGGGAAAAATAAAATAAAATAAAATAATAAAATAAAACAATAATAAATAATTTTTAAAAAGCTGTTTTGCAGCCTTCAGCAGGAACAGCTGTGATACATCATTGTGTTATATACACACAGACATCTGCTTTCTCAATCTTATGCATATCCACCCTACCCCCTAACCCAGGGCGGTGCAAGGAGAGCAGGTGGTTGGTAGAAAAGAAAGCAAGTCTGAATTCCTTTGTTATAAAGATGAAACATGCAACCAAAAGGAGAAATCCCATGAGCTGGACATATCTTTCACAGAGCTGATTTATAAGGGAAGCAGAGGTCTGACTAGCCTCAAGATTTAAGGCACAGCTGCCAAGAAATGTTTTTGCCTTCTGCCCTTCGTCCTGCTTTCCAATAGAAAACATGGGGAAACACCATTTCCCTCCTAATCCGTGGGTCCTATTAGCATTCTCTATTCAGAGCTCCTCCTCTTGACAGTCAACACAGTGGGGGCTGGAAAAGAACAGTGACAAGAAGCTTGCCCATGTGGGGATAAATATCAGTAAAGAAAGTACAGTAAGGAGTCAGCAAGCAGCAGGGAGGATGCTTCTGCACAGAACTGCACAGAACCACATCCCAGGAGTAACCATGAATTGAAATCAGAGCCTGTTATTAATCTAGGTAGACACTGAGACCCAGTAGCAGGAGTAAATCAGATTAAACTTCTTCTCTTCAATAGATAGGAGCCAAGCAGATTATTTTCTTCCCCCTTTCTTTTGAATGACAACCCAGGGGATATTTTTGTCTGTTCGGCTATACAAACATAATAATTGGAAACAAATAGAAACTGAAGATCAAAAACATGAGGTTAACTTTGGCACTGAATAACATCCTTTGTGATACAACCAAATGTGAGAAGAAAGACTTGGGTAATTCCTAGCCTGGGGGTTACAGTACTGGTGAAGCAAGCTACCCTTTAGTACATCCCCACCCCACCTCAAGGACGGAAAGATTCTTTGAACACAATGGAAATAAAGAAAAGAAAACAGCTAAAAAGGTGTTAAAAGTGACTCTTTCTTTTCCATGAGGAATTTTACAAAGCACAGAACAAGTCAACAAAGTAGGACTTGAAGAAGAAAAATCCCCTTACAATGGGACAAAACAGAAGGGAAAAAAATATATATTGTATGCGATGTAGGAGAGCTACATTTTTATTTAAATATTCAGAAATTAATGAGAAGCAAAGCAGAGCGGCTGACTTACACTATGGCTAAGGAGCCCATTCCTCCCTCCCAAGCAACCACACTCAGCACCCTGAGAGCACAGCAGGAGCCCAGGGTACCATAGCTTTTATATGAAACTGCTAAATGCTCCTTACCTGCCCCAGCCTTGATGGCTCTGGTGTTTGCCAAACCTCTTTGAAAAACCACATGCGAGAAGGAAAAAAAGACACACACACACACCAAAAAAAAAAATAAAAAAAAAAAATTAATTAAGAAGAGAAACAAGAGAGATGATCCTTAAAAGCCAACAGCAACACATAGCAACTGGTACTCAAGTAGACCTTCCACGAGATGGAGACTTAAGGCACGTTACGCTTGCCATGTCAAGGGAGATGATTTCAGAGACTTCTTAAAAAGACAGTGATTTGAGTTAAAAAAATGGAAATAAGACAAAACGTATCAGCGCTTTAAAGGTTAACATCCTCTGCTGAACAACATGCGTTTATCCAACCACATCCCAGAGTAGTTTTTTCAACCCTGAGACCAATGAGCACAGCTAAGAGGAGGGCCTTTGGATGGTGGAGAGGCTGAGTTACCCCCTCCTTTCTGCTTTGCCTCTTTTCCACTACCACCCCCTTTTTTTTTTTTTCTTTTCTTTTTTTTTTTTTTTAGTTTAGTAAATTAATGCAGCAAGAAACTCCCAAGATCTGGCAAGCCCTAGCAGGGGAGAGAGGGCAGAGGGGAAATGAAATGCATTAGGAGGACACTGAGCCACTTCCTTTCCGAACGCAATGGGAGTGCTTCCCAAGAAACTTCCCCTTCACTCCCCTCCACTCTGGCCCTGAGCAATGGGACATCTTCCCTACAGCAGCAATAACTTATTCGGGAGGAAAATAACCCAGGAAGCTGGAATCAACAGCAGCCAAACTGCAAGCAGGAAAGCAACACGACCGGGACTGCAGCACAGCTTCACACTGGCAAATTCCTGTGGATGTAATTAGGAAGACACCCTGGCAAGGAGCAGAGATTAAAGCCCCGGGTTGTTGAGGGTCTCCCCCCCTCCCATCCAACCCCACCATCCCGATGGCAAATCTACACCCCCTGCATCTCTCCCACTCGCCAGCCTGATGTCCGGAGCGGGATCCCGCTGAAGGGAGATCTCAGCGCTGGAAGCCTGTTCCTCCGGCCCCGAGCGGCACTGCAGTGGCGGGGCACAGCGGAGAGGCGGGCCAAGCTAAGCCAAGGCAGCGCCGGAACGGAGCGGAGCGGAGCCGAGCCGCCGGCAGATCCGCAGGCAGCCGCGGAGCGTCGATCACTGCCGCTGTCCAGGGTGCTGAGCCGCGCTCCCGCCGAACGCTGTCCGCGGTGCTGAGCGCGGCCGCCCTCTCTGCTGCTGTCCGGGGTGCTGAGGGAGCCGCCCCGGCCTTGCTCCCGGCCCAGCCCGTCTCGGGAGGGGTGGCTCGCTTCCCTCGCTAATTCTCCCCAAGTGCCGGGCTACTTTATTGGCCAACCCCACCGGCCCACCCCTCGCGGAGTACAAAATAAACACCACAGCGAGAGCTGGAAAAATGTGCAACGTCAACGCGCTTGGAGTCTACGTGTGGGAGACGATCGTTTTCTTCAGGTAAGGCTCAGCTTTGCGGGAGCAGTGTGTGCACACCGGGCTGGACTTCCGTGCCCATCTTGAGATTCGGGCACAGACCCCGGTACGGTCTCGGCCTTAAGACAGAAGCGTTACACCATTCTCGAGCTGCCTTTTCCCCTCCTCTCTGTTCCCCGAGATTAGCTATCCTACCTCCTCGGGTTCGGGACTTTCTGTAGCTTTGAGAGTTTCTGTTTAATTAGCACTGCAATCTCGCTAACCGCAGTGCTGAAAACACCAACCCCGGCTGGTTGCAAAGTGACAACTAGTGGTGGATGGGAATGCTGCACTTGAATTTGCCCGGGTAAATATCCCTACCTCACCCTCTCCCCATCCTAAGACTGCAGGTTCAGATGAGTTCCATGGGATGCTTTCTCTCCTGAGCTCTGTTATTTTGATATATATTGGGCTTTCCTTCCAAGGAGAGCCCACCCTATTGCCCCAGCTTGCCTACAGTCCCTGAAAGCAAAGAAATAATCTTCCTTCTTCAACTTTGTTTTTCTTTCATGTTGTTTTTGACCACTTTCACTTGTGGAATCTAATCAAAAGCAAGAGGGGTCAATGGGAGATTTTGCAATTGTATCCATCACTGAGTAGCTGTATTTTGACTCTGATTTGATGCATTCCATTACTCACTTAAGGGGCAAGGTAGCAGAAGGAGCCGTTTTACCCTTCAAGAATTGCTTCCACTCCAGCTCTCCTTGCAGTGCTTTTATTAACTAGATAAGGGAAAATATTGTAAGGGAGAAAACTCTTCCCATCTGCATGAATGGTGCAGCCTGCTGTATAGCAAGTGATAAGTGCCAGATACATGCAACCAAAAAGAAAAAGCTTTCATGATCTGAACTATTCAGTCTTAGATTTCATTTCAGTTACATGACTCCTGCTTCTACATTTCTGACTTTTTTCATAGTCTCATCTTACAGTGTTTAAAGGGCAAGAACAGACATTATTTGTATGTATGTCACTGGAGTAATACTTCTTATTTTACAAGTAACACTAGCATTCCTGCTGACACTGGACAGAGCCTTCTAGTACTGCTCCCTTTCTTTAAGAACACCAAAGTGTTTCCACACACAAAAATCGGGATATCTCTACTTCTCTTGTAATTCCATAGGAAGTCAAAGACAGCATGTCTTAACAAAATTATCTGTTAGAAAGAGATTCTGGAAATAACTGAAGGTATATTCACTTATATCTTCTTATTATTCACTTATACCTTCTCATATTAGTTACTATTATTGGGAATATCTTAAAAGCAGTGTGCTTCACTTAGTATTTCAGAGCCATTCTTTCCTGTGTTATTTAGTCACAAGCATATAAGCAGCACTACAAAACAGTGGGGTGAAGTAAAAAGATGTGTATCTATGCACAATAGAAACTCTTGACTAACACACAACATTGAAACAGAGATGAAAAGCAAGGTTAAATAGCACAAGACAAAAGGGGAGGGGGGGGGGGGGGGGGGGGGGGGCTTTTTAGATTCTGTTTTTTTTATCTGTATTAAAA
>JAPSGF010000035.1:5048696-5117445 GCA_035772895.1 Perdix hodgsoniae | reverse complement strand
GGGGGGGGGAGTGCATTTCCAGGCTTGAGTTTCTTATGGCTGTAATATTAAAGCCATATCTCACTGAACTGTCTGCACAAATGAATTGGTATGCATTTGTCTTGCCAATCCTGTTCTATGATGCACACTGTTATGCATCACACTACACATCTGAGTACCTATAGGTTCTCAACTCATCAGTTAAATTCTCAGACATTCAAAATCTCAGTAAAACAGTACATTCAGGTTCTAATGTAAATGTTTACACTTATAAATAATAAATATGCACACATATATGCATATACTGTACATTTGATTATGACATACTGCATAAAAAGGTATGCAAGATGAAGCCCTCTTTGAATATCAAAGATATGCAATATCAATTCAAGTATTCTTGAAATAAATATTTAAGAAAATTTGAACGTGTTTAATTGCAGGAAGTCATGAAGCCAAATTGTTCTCTGTACTGCAATCATTTTCCAGACAAGAACTGATTTAACAATTCCTGCTTGAAATCAACTCTCAACAACACTTTTCTTCCCACCCTCCACCCCCCTTCATGTTATGCCTTCCATTTATTGCAGGCCAAAAATCTACCAGCATTTCTAGTCTGGGAATAGCTTTGCTATTTCAGCTTCAGTAAGAAAAGTTTATTCATTAAGAGTCATTCATAAACTTAGTGTGCCAATTACTCAAGCGCTCAGTCGTGCATAATGTTAAAAAAAAAAAAAAAAAAAAGAAACCAAAACAACAACACACATACAAGATGATAATCCAATAATCCATAACAGAAGCATACGTTGCTTAAAATTAGAGTGTACTACACTTCATTGCCAGCCTGTTGAAAATATTCTGGAAAGAAAACCCATGGTTTTGTACACTACAAAAAAAATGAAAGAAAAATCCAAAGTCCCAAAGGAAAATGCGATATAGCCAATACAAGAAGCAAGACTAGATCTGTAGCTTAACAAAAGTGTCCTTTGCCAGCCTTTTAAAAAACATGACCCCGTGGGAAAGAGAAACAGCTGGTGTGTGAAGACAAACATTATGGTATTGCCAATGAAATATTTGTTTCTGCTACAGCCAGGGTGTTTTAGAAAGAATTTGCCATCAGCAGTTCATTCCAACACACCTTTCGTTATGGATAATGTTTCCTCTTTTGCTACCTTCCTTCCCAGGCTGCAGCCACTTAGCTATGACTAAGACATTTACCAAGAACCTGGGTAGACAGATAGGGATGGAAGCCGGGTTGGAGTGGGAGGAGAAACGGGTCTTCTGACAGTCAGACTGCTTTATCAATTCTTCCTTACACACCTCCAGAAGACAAAATACTATTTCTTGAAAATAATAATGGATTGGACAATATTTACACAGCTTCTTCTGTATGCCCTCCTATCTCTGGAGATTCTCCCGAAGTCTAACTACGTACACTACATCTTTGTACCCTGGTTCAGCTGGGGATTCCTTCATGTAGAGCAAAACTTTGCCCATGTCCCATGATGATATTGCCCAGACTTTTTGCTCTATGATAGCCTTTTAATGGCTGTAGTGATCCAGAAACACTACTGCAGAAATCTGAACTGGGAGATAAAAGAGAGCCTAGAGATTGTATTTTACCCAAGTGGACACTGTTCTGTGAGGCTCTGAAGTGGTTTGTCCCTCGTTCTCATCCTAATCACTCTTCTGCATGTCAGGAACAAGAAGCATGACCTTCATCTAACCAAAATGAGTTAGCTCCTTCTGAACAGGGACTTTTCAGCTAGCAGGAGTGATTCAAGCCAACTGCTCTGAGTGATACACAGGCTCAGACACTATTGGATTCCACGACTAGCCTTTTCTTACTCCTTCTGATCGGTAACAGAATTATTCAATTTCAGCTTTCAAAATAAGAAGATACTATTGTGATGTTATTCTTAACTTAAGAAGAAAAAAAAAATTGCTTTTCACAAAATAGACTTTCAAGTAAAATAGGTAATTTGAGATGTCCTGATTTCAGCTCCTTGAAAATGCAACAAAATGGAAGGCAGGGGAAAGAAAAGGGCAATGTGTATCCTTTTCCAAACCTTCTCTGCAGTACTAGATAGCATTGCAGAGAAACCTGTAAATGAAACATTAACCAGAGACTGACAGAACTGCAAGCTAAGCAATGTAACAAATATTGTCAGTAGATAAAGTGTGGTTTACTCACACTAAAATCTCCTAGAAGTTGTGCTTTTGACCTGTCGTGCCTCTTCTCTGAGGCTGTTAGCTCCTCCATGAAATAAAAATGATTTAGCAGAGCCTTAGACGAGGCAGCTCTAAAGATATTCTTTAGCTTCTTTGATCTGCAACCTGTGATAGCCCCCCTAGAAACCCTGCTTAAACAGTTACCTATTCAAGGTTGGAAAGCACGATGAGGTAGATAACTCTACCTAGAAGACCTTCTGAATCATTCAACAAAAGAAGATAAATTTGTTGTCATCTTACAGTAGGTGCAAAATATTTGGGACTCTGTCCTCTACAGGGATTTTATGCACGTTTACATCCATCCATAATAATTCACTCACAATTTAGGCAAGACAAATTAAAATATGTAAGGTACTTTCTAACTTGCAGCCTGATCTCAACTTTTCCATCTAAACAGCTGGTTTAAAGAACCCAAGACCTACTCTCAGCACAAAAGAAAGACTCCACACAAAAACAGAAACTTTCTGCTTTTACAATGGATGCAATGAGCAGGAGAATAGTAGATAAGCAAGGGGATTAACAAACATCAAAAGGACAAAACACCAAAAAAGCTGCTGTCCTGCATGCATTAACAAAATATCCTACAACTCTGGGGCACTGGTGCTGTGCAGAATTTAGATTATGTGGACTAGCTGTCCACTCCTACTCCTGCTGAACATTGCACTACTCCGCAGAGAGTCTCATTAGAAGAACATATATTTACTCTTCAAATACATCATGGGAGCTGCTTCTGGAAAGATAACTGTCTGTAAAGGGAATTGTACACATTGGGGCATTCCATCATACAAACTTTCTACAAAGAATTCCTTTAAGAACAAGGCTTTGAGCATGTGATTTTGGCCTTTCTCTTGCTCCTCTCATGAAAGAGGTGTTGGAAGCACCATGCTTTATAGAGGAATTCAGTAAAGGGCCTTTGTCTCTGTTTCAAGTGTCTCAGATTTGCTAGCAGAGACTAAAGGCTAACACCTTCATCCTGCTACCTACCAAGTGACTCAAAGCAGAAAGGAAAGCACGTGTAAGCAGCAGCGCGCTTATCTCAGCAGTACGTTAGCAAGATAAATTTCATTAACCAACAGACTCTTAGAAGACAACCTGAGCAGAAAAGGATTCCAGAATCTGAATTAGGATTTTAATCAGTGTCCAGAATTAAATTACTTTATTGTCTTAACACTGAGCATCAATCATCTGTGATAGAAAACCAGCAAAGAAGTCTGTTTTCTTTTTATTCTAATAATAATATTCTAATAATATTCTAATAATACAAGTTAAAAGGGCTCTCCAAATTCCAGTATTAAGAACATGATGTCAGACCACCTAACAAATATAACTGCTATTTAGTTACTGATGAAAGACAGAGGTTTTAAGAAATAAATCATGCATTAAAATCACAACATCTAAGTACATCAAATGACCAGAGTCCATTCATAGAGTTTCATTTGCTCGCTTTCTGAGAATGCTGGAGTGACTAGTATTAAGATAGATAGAAATCAAAAGGAACTACCAGCTTATTTTATTTGTCTGTATCATCTCTTGTTGTTTATTATATCAGGGCATCTCTATTTCCAGTAAATTACCGTTTTGGTTGGCTATTGTCTTGCATACTAACCTTTTGTGCCCATCAGCAAAGGCAGAATTATTTCCATTCTTACAGAGTTACACTTGCACACTCCGCACTACCTTTAGAGAGAAATGGTTAATTCTGTTCTGACATAAGACACACTAACAAAAAGAATAATAGTTTCTGCATATCCTCCCCACCATGTTTTGATTCACCAGCCCTGAAAGAAAAACAAAATTCAAATGCTTTTGAGAACCTCATTTTGAAGAGAGGGAACGCTGCTAACATCAGTGGTCCTGGGATAAATGGAGCACAGAGAAAGCAGTGAGATGTACTCTGATGCGAGGCACAGGAAGGATCATTAGCAGCCATGAGCTTCATCACCATGCTGTCTGGCTGCTGCCTCCTAGACCTACTTGCATAGCTCAGAAAAGAACAACTTCTCCATTGCACTCAACCTTAAATATTGCTAACTCAACAGGTCACTTTTCCTGCAAAGCAGCAAAAATGAATTTACCTGTCCTCTCCGTCTTCTTCCTTTCTCCAAATTATCCAAATAATTTACTTTTGCATTTGCAAAGCCAAATAACAGAGGGCATTTCCCTGGAGGGGAAAAATCTACATCAGTATCTCTTAGCTATGATGACTACAGGATACAAAATAATGCAGCCCCCATAACCTCTTGGGAATCTGCCAATTTGCTGCTGTAGCTGATCTGGTCTTGGAGGTCTGTGTGCTTTGATCTCAGTGGTGCTACAGATCAGATATACACCTCCCAGCTGCTACTAAACTTCTACAGATACTTCAGGAGGCCAATACTCAAAAAATGAAGGGAGAGAAACATAGCTTTTGTGCCTCTCAGTAGGGCCAAAGCACAGAAAAATCTTGCAGAGAACAGAAATAGATGGAGACAGATGCACCCATCATTTACGCGTGCTGAGCACACCCCATTATGCAGACAATTATTTCATCCATATAATGCACCATGGTAAGCTGCTGATTTGGGGACTGCACCACATCTGGCTGCTACATAGACACAGTTGGCATTCTGTAAATACATCTCTGTTGGATTTAAGTACTAGCTGAGAAAAACAGGAGAAATCTTAATTTAACAAACCCCATGATTTTGAGAGGGAGGGGGAAAACAAAAGTGTTCTGCGCTGGCTTTCCTTTTGATTTCTCCTTTTACCATCTTTCCACTGTGGCTCACAGCTCACTAGTGGGGAAAAAATTTTAAAAAAAGGAAAAGAAAACAAATGCCTTAGCAGACAGTCAAGGAACTCTATTGTTTTCATCAGTGCCTCATTGTAGGGTGGGCAAAAAGGGGGGGAAAGCCACTAAGAGGTTGCCAAGACAAGGAGTGTCGCATGCACAGAACAGCAGGGCTTGCAGTGCAATCAATCATCGCATGTGCTGCCTTCAGCTGAACGCCCACAGCAGCTCCCAACATGCCTGCCCTCCGACCACACAAGCCAGAATGCAGTTCCCGTCCCCCAGCCCAGGCAGGGCTGAAGAAAACAAACACACAAATCAATGTGTAACAGCTGAGATCAATGGTGGATCGGACCACTATCACACACATCTGTTTCAGCAGCAAAATCAGTGAGCCAGAAATTGGGCAGGAAATCCAATAGAATCCATCACTTACCCTCTTTGCTCAATTTTATTGGAAGTTTTGTTTGTTTTTTCATTTTGCATGATATGGGTAAAAAGATGCTTTGTGTAAAGCCCCAAGGGGCTCAAGCACCTCCTCCCTTCTCTTACTGAGGAGGTATAAACCTGAAAGCATATAAAGGTCAGCAGTGTTTAAAACAATTCTTAGTGCTAAATGTCCCTATTGGTGCCAAGAACCCCTACGTAAGATGGGTAGAAGTCTAGCCATCATAGTAAGATCTATGCAACACACACATTAATGCAGCTGGGAGCAGGAAAGTAAGATGCTCTGAATTCTAAGGTGAGGCAGATTTCTCTTATCTTGTAAGAATTGCAAAGAAAGAGTGTGGACAACAAAGTGACTTGTCACGTGTTATCCTTACAATCTTGTCTCCCTGTTGACTCCCACTGCTTTTCTCCAATAGAAATACTGCTGAGCCAGGCAACTGCTCCTGGCATACCCCACACACAGAGATCATTTTCCTTCAACACAGCTCCCAAGATCTGATGTACAAATCAAAATGCATGCACCCCACCCCTTTTGTTGCCCCTCACAGCTGTGGCTCACAAGTGCCCTCCAGCTTCCAGCCCCATCCATCACACCATGACACAGGACTGTGTGTTTAGAAATCAGGCAAAGTACAAACTCCATCAAACATGGCTTGCTCTACTGCACCAATGTGGGCCCTGCAGCATTGCCAGGACAGAAGCCATGGAGTTTTTTGGTCAGGGACCTGAAGAACCCAGTCAGAGAGTAGCCAGGAAGAAAGAGGAGCCCACCAGGGGTCCCAGAGCTTAGCCATTTGGTCCAGAAGTCATCTTTCATTATAGATCATTAATAAGCTGATAAATTACACGAGAAATCAAAGATGGCACAGCAGGAAACTTCATCTCTTCCTGCCCTTACAAGGTGGGGCATTTGCTTTGTGTGTGCATCCCCAAAGATATGCCAACCAAACCACACTATGCCTACAATGCTTTTGGAAAAAACAACAACAATTTGTTCTTTCAGCAAGAGACAAATTAAGTCCTCTTCCCTTACGCAATATAAGATATGTACATCAGAGAACCCAAGCTGTACTGCAGGAACCACAGTTTTTTAGGTAGGTCGCACGTTAACTCAGGTTTCTTCAGCGAAGGATCCGTAATAAAGTTTCAGAAAATAACCCCCCCCCCAAACTCATTACTGGATGTTAAATCTTTTTTAAAAGACTTCTATTCATACCACCTCCTATTTATTATAAATGAAAAAGGTGCTTGCAACGTTCTCACTCGCTCAAAAAAAGCAGCATAAATCCTTAAACTACAACTAATTTTTAACAAGCTGCCGTAGCAAAGTATTTGAACTGATGGAAACGCGGCTGATAGCGCAACTGCAGAGCTATAGATAGAAGAGCATCCGTGACTTCTCGTAATTCTCTGACACTTGTCTGGTCTGTGATCTAAAACCTTCTGACGTCAATAGAGGTTTCCCACTGCAGCTCTCCATCCTAACATTAAATCAAGAACACATCAACAAAGAGCGTATTACCACCTAGAATGTGAAATCTTTTCTTGTAGAGACGTTTCTCTTCTTTATTTACCACATTCAGGAAGGTGGTTTATGCATAGCTTTATACATCTGACTAGTCCCCTTGACTTTAAAGGGAATATTCAGTGTGCATGAGGATAGACAAATGCTTTTGTCTTCACAGGGTCTTTTTTCCTTTGTTTTTCTATGAAATTGCAATTAAAAGTATTTTTTTAAAACCCTTCAATATACGCACATGTAAAATTCAGCGCTGGTGTTTGCTGGATTTATTTCACGCTGTTAAAATTTGAGCATTGACTTGTGATCCTCCACTCTTTAACAGGTATGTTTTCAACTCTGTCTCAATGGTTTGGGTTTATACATTTCCAGAAAGTCGGTACTTATGCTCTAAATGATGCGCTCTCTTCTGGAGGAGATTTTAGTTGAGAATGTCACCAGAGAGAACGCCTCTGTTTTCAAAAGGATGAGTTTAATGTTCTCCTTGAGGGAGAAGGAGAAAAAAAAAAAAAAGAAGAAGAAAAAGAAAAAAAACCCAACCCCCATGAAGCAGCATAAAGAAGAAAACAGGCTTAGTTTGAAATACTAGCCACTGAAAGCTTTATCTGTAATAAACGAATGAAATCAAAGGCTGAAAGAACCTCCCCTGCTAGCTGCCTGTGGCACATCTGGAAGCCATGAGATAGCAGGGAGAGCAGTGCTGCAAAGGTGAAGGGGCAGAGGTTCTGTGGCCTGCTGAAGGAACCGTGAATGTGCAAGAGACTTAGAACAGCAGCCCATGGAAGAGCAAGGATCTTGCATGCAAGTGAACATTGTTACCGTGCAAACATTCGTTCTCACTGAGCTTTTTCCATCTCAGCTATGTACAGCACATATTTCTTTTGCCCCCTAGCTGGTTGCATAGTCATTTATTATTTTTTAGTATTATTGCTCTGTCCAGGCAGTGTCATCAATTGTTCCAAGTGCTGGTGTCTTTCCATAGAGTTAATCAACGTAATTGGGATGCTTTATAGCTCCAGACAGGATGTTTTGCCATATGGGGTAGGAGCCATGGGCTGCAGGAAAGGAGCAGTGGAATACGGAGACATACAAATGCTGCAGTCTGACAAAGATTCTCTGACTCCACTGAAGTTGTCGCAGATTCCCTTGGCTGGGAATGATCATCAAGGGTTAATTATCTGAAGGCTGTGGAAAAGCAACTCCCAGCTCCTCTGCTCCTCTACAGCTACAGACACAAATGGTAAAATAGCGTGTGGGACCTTTAACCCAGAGGATCCCAAAACACTCAGAAAACTTTAACTGATTGCATCCTGCGGCTACTGCAATGCAGCTACTTCTGGTGCAAGAGCTGGAATTGGTCTAAACAGCTCACAGTAACCAAGTACAATCAGCCAGGACAGAGACAGCAATATTTCACAAGCTTTCTTTCTATTTTCTGCCCCTTTCCTCTGTGAAAAATAGTATTAAATAAATAATAATAACTGAGCGGATCACTGCATAGCTTACTGCCCGTTTCTTTTTCAGGGTGAAACATTTCATATTCCATATCTCACCAGTCTCACTGCACACTAGTATCTTTCTGTCCTGCCCCATGCTCTTATTGCAAAGAGGTTCTCAAATAGCAGTCCCCCTCCTTTCAGGAAGCCTAAACACAATGAAGTCCCCCCCCCAACCCCTGCAGCATACCCCACAACATGTACTGCATGGCCTCTAACCCCCAGCAGTTAAGCGTGGCCACATAGATTGCAATTAGCACAGCTGTAGCGCTCAGAGCTCCTTCAGCTCTGCACCACATCACACCAAAACCCAGCGCCAGGGCTCATTGCTCCCTACACATCTCCTCTCCTTTCATCCTGTCCGCCTCTACTGCTGCAGACCAGAAATTCAGAGGCAACGTGACAGAGAAAAACACGCAGAAAATGAGATTCATCCTTTTTAATTGAATTGTATATCAATATTGATTGTGCTATTCATTTTGATAGTAAATCTAATTATTTTTAAAAAGTCAGCTTGCAGTCTCTGGCAAGCACTCTCAGGCCAGTGTCTGGCAGCATTTCCCTCAAGATAACACATTGACGTGGAGTCAGAAATAGCAGTCTGGGTGCGGGTTTTAGGGCTGCCCCTTCCACCCCTTGCCGGGAAAGATCTATCTGTCTGTCTGTCCTTCCCCCCTCCCTCCAGCTGCGGAGGAGAAGACAAGCAGCCCCAGAGGCACGCTGAACACAGGTTGGGCTGCGCTGGGCTCCAGCAGATGAGGTCTCAGGGGTGGGGAGACAGCCTCAAAAAGCTCAGGGGAGCAGAGTGGGATGGAAAGCGCTGGTGGCCGTGCTGGTGCCTGGCCTCACCGAGTTCCCGCAAAGCCCCTTCCCACGGGAGAGTTGCCATGGGTACGGCAGCTCTCGCTAGTTAATCATGGACAAGGCACTGCATTGCTGTGCCCAACAGCCTGACGTCCTCCTTGCGGCTGTGCCTCTCTGCAGCGTCTGCCGGAGTCAATAAAACCGCTGAGTTCCTGCTCCGTGACGCAGGTGGAAGTTGTTGGCCCCTCTGCAGCACTTGATCTGAGCACCCACTGCTTCCAGGTGTCATCAGGACTACCTGAGTTTTCTTTTCAAGACTAAACGCATCCAAACTGCGTCATCAACATCCTTCTGCCCTTCCACCTCCGTCGCGCAGAGCAGTGAGGGGCAGCTCCTCCACCTCACCCCCAGCTTCTCCAGCTGCAGTGATGGGATCGCTCAGATTCAGCAGACAGCATCAACTTAAGCACTTTAGGAGGAAATTACTTGGAATTCAAATCCCAAGAGAACAGTTTCCACCAGGAGCTTAGCTGGCCCAACTCAGATACTTTGGCTTACAGAGGGGTGACACTGTTTGCATGTAAAGTAACAAAAAAAAAACTAAAAAGAGGGGGAAAAAAAGACACCAGCAAAAGCACACGGCACGCCAATAGACAGGTGCTGTGCTTTATCATCACAGTGCAGAGTGTAGCTGTCGCTGGTGCAGCCTGTCTGTTCCACTCTTTCTCTTCTTTGATGCCTAGGATAGGGATTGTCTCATCCTCATCATGAATAACCCCCCCTCATCCTTGGGAGAGGAGAAAGAAAAAACAGATGTCTCCATCCTGGTGCTCACGATCAAATCAAACAATCTTCCCAGGGACAAACTGGGACATTCTCCAACCTGGGGAGATGCTTGTGGAGGTATCAGTACTGCAGGGCCAAACCGCAACCAGCTCCATGCACATCCAAGTGAACAAGGCAAAGGCTGAGACCCAAAGCCATGCAGCTGCAGCAGTGGTGCTGCTGTGTCAGAGCTAACGAGCACAGACAGCAATTTCCTTCTGCTGCGTCCCAAACCCCTCCAGTCACAAAAGAGGATGTGCCATGAAACTTGTATTATGAAGCAGCTAATCCAGACTGAAATCTAGCTGTACTGAGTTACTTCAGTAGTGCCTAGACCTAAACCTGCAGTAGCTGAAGATATGAGTAATGCCTATGAGAGCTGCATTGTGCCCTGAAGGTCCTAAACCAGAGACAAGTGCAGGGTGTGGGGAAAAAAGCTGAAGTATGGGGTGAATTATCAGGTATTTTCCATTCCAACAACCTGCAGAGAGCCCAACCAGAGCGATAAACCCAGAGCTGCTCCCCTGAGCCACAGACATTGCAACATTTACCCTCACAAGTATCTGATCCTTCCACTGTTTTCAGTGATGTATTTCCTCTGCAAACACTTGTTTTGCAATAGTTTGTGCTTTTGCTGCCAGACGGCCTTTTGGTTTTTTTCCCCCTCAGAATTAAAGATTAACAATTAAATTATTTGACAGGGGAATAGAGGCCCTGTGCTAATTAAATTCCTTGGTCTCTCCTCTTTGCAGAGGGGAAAAAAAAAGAAGAGAAAAAAAAAAAAAAAGATAGCTCTCAGTATCAGCATTCAACCAGAACAGGGCAATGTGTGATGTCGGAGTTAATTAGATGGGCGGCCATGGGCATAGTGGGGAAAAAGAAAAGAAAAGAAAAGAAAAAGATTAAAATATTTCATGAGAGACATATAAATGTTGGGGGGAAAGAAGGAAACAGCCAACTAGGGAGCTGGGGGCTGAGCAAAACGACATGCCAGACTGCAGCAGGCCCAAATTCTAAGCCAAATATCTGTTTATAAGTATATTTCATCTGTTTAGCTGAAACAATAACGCAGAGAGACAAAGCAAACAGCACTCGCGTAGGCTGGGAGAAACCAGGAACAGGTTTCCTGCAGAGCTTGACTGCTCCATTTTAAGGAACGCGATCCTTCAGTGCCCTGAGCAGCTCAGTGGTGCAACCACCAGCTTCCACCCTCCTGTGCCTGCTCTTGGGCAGAGCTCTGGGGGCTGCTCACACACCAGCACCAATACCACAAACATTGTCCCCGTGATGCAATCCTTTCTGCTGTTGTCACTGTGGTGATTGCGTGATGGCACTTTCTCAGCCAGATCCACTTGGGATTGCACCACTGTAAATAAGATTATCTGCTGTTTGGCTGCTGATAAAATGCACCAAGACACTCAGCTCAGGCAACACTCCTGCATTGATGCAAGCTTCTCCCTCTGTGTTTTTTGCTTCATTTTGCCTCTTTTGGTTTATGCGGAGAGTCATTTTTTTTTTTCTCTCCAAACACAACAACCTGCCCTAAAGTTCCAGTTCTCTTTCATCATCAGTAATTTCCTAATCACTGAGATTTCCATCTCCTCATCTCAGTCAGGCCAGGAGATGAGCAGTCCTGGGGGACTTCCAATGGCGCTTCTGAATGAATTAACAGACAGAGAAAACCCCAGAAAGCTCCCAAGGGAGAACCTGGCCAGGACAGATCTGGAGGAAAACAGGAACTGAAGGCTTTTGGGGTGCAGTCTGAGCTGTTCTGTTACAGTAAAGCTGTAAATCCCAGCTGTCACACCCAGAGCAAAAATTTCAGGGCTACATTACATACATCTCATCTCTACAAATGATGGTGGGGTGGGCCAGCCTCTGTTTTATATAAGGAAAACATTAAGTAAACAGACACAAACAGGACAAAACTTAGGACTTATCATTCCTAGGTCACCGTGGTACAACTCACACAAGCCAACAGAGCTCCTAAAACAAACACCAGGAGGCACAAAACCATTCCTGGCAGTTCCAGCACATCCCCAGTGGTGCTCGCAGAAACTGCTCCTGAGGATGGGCACAAAGCTGCAGAAAGCAGTGGGTCTATGAGAGAGTGATCCTCACCCAGGCATCAAATTTATTAGACATATACTTCCATGCAGTAAACGAGCCTGTGAAATTAATTCTGCTTGCAGAAAGAATCAGAAAATGGCACCCAAGAAGTACCAGCAGACTTGCTCATTTGAAGCAGTGCCAACACATTCAGCACGGGCTCTCACACTGAGTTTACAGAAGAGTTGAACAACCCTTTCTGTGCTCTTCCACCTCATTTCTTTTTTAAACAAATGCCAGAGTAACTGCAGGTTTTAATTATTTTTTTGCACTTAAAGGTTATTGTTTCTTTCTGCTCCCCACCCCCATTTTTTCCACTTCCATCATTCCTCCAGTATAGAGTTAATGAGAAGAAATCAGTGTATTGCACTATCTGGCATCTTGCTGCTGAAGTGGCAGGACTTTTTGGTTACCAAGTCATTTGCTGCTTAATTGAAATCTTTTCTCTGGACTCATTGCCATGCAGGCACTCTATTGGAATGCAGCATTCAAGCCCAGTATTGATCCACCTCCCACTCCCAGCTTTCCTCCTATATGTTTGCAAATCAATTGCACCAGATTGTTTTCTTTCCTCAAAAAATAAAATAAAATAATTATCCACTCCACAACCCAATTTATCCCTAGAGCACGCTACTTGGGCTTTGCATCATCCCTTAGAGCAGAGATGGGGACAAGAAATGTTACGTGGCTATAGTGAAATTTAGATCCCCATTCTGTCACACCAGCTCCCAGCACAAGCGTGCAACAGCTAAGTTCAGATAAGGTTCAGTCTGGGAATAAACTGTGAAGACACAAGGGTAAATGATATCCTAGCTTTAGACCCTCACTGGAAATTGTCTGGAATTTATCTCCCCTTGTAGCAGAGGAGAGTGAGAAGTGTAGTGGTCAGAGAACCCTAACAGTAGCAGCTTGCAAGAAGCCAGCCTGCATTTGTGGGCTGGCAAGTCGTCATCTGCTAATACCGCAAAAGAGAGTCAATGCAACACATTACTACTGAGACCTGATTTAGAACTTGCTGGTTCAAAATGCTCCTGTCAAGATTCATGTAGAAAACATTTGTGTCAGTGTTGTACCAACAGGTCTGAGAGCTGAGTCACATTAATGCCATACACAGAAACTATCTCCAAATTCCTCCGGTGGATCTCATGTCACTACTTAGCACTACACTACCAGGAGGCAGTGGGCCTGATTTCTGCAGTCTCCTCAGTGTTTTCACCTCAGAAAACACAAAACTTCCCAAAGCGATGCTCTCGTGCTACAGGAGGACTATAAGATGATGCAGCTTTCTACCTGCGCCTGTTGTAAACATACTCAGGCCTCTCAGCTGCTCAGCCACAGCAGTTCCCAAACAGCTCTTATACTTAAAAAGTGGGAACTGAAAAGGATGAAACAAGGAATTGCACTTCATACAGAGCAGCTGTCTGACTTATTACATATGTGCATCGCAATACCTCCTGTAGGCTTCAGCCAGCAGCAGGCATCTGAACCCACAAGCAGAGGCAAATCTTGTCTTAAGCAGCTGGCGAGTCACTTCTTGGTTTTGTTGTTGTTTGGTTAGTTGGAGTTTTATTTGTTTGATTATCTAGATAATTTTACACCACAGTTTCAGCCTGGGAAGAGATCTGTGTTTGCATAGATGCCATATATCCACAGGGCAGGAACCAAATGGTGTCTATTCCTATCTTGGAAGTCACCAAGCAAGACTGGGGACAGACATCTCATACCAGGGGTCACTTGTTCCTGCACAGGAGACTTCCTAAGCCAAAATCACCACCTTGCAGGTCCTGTGGACTCCCATTTAGTCTGAAGACACACAGGCAGCCTTCATCAGGCTTCTATAGGGGAAGATTTTCACCTTTAAGATATAAATTACTAGCTTCTGTCTTTCTGCACTAGAGACCATATAACTTCCCAAAAGATTTCATTCCCTTCCATTATCAGCCCAAAATAAGCACGATTTCAGAGTCAGATTCCATACAACTCCTGGTCCATAGAATGTGTTTCTGTACCTGACAGCAAATGCTGACCTGACCAGGAAGCAGGAGGCAAACACACCCGTCCCCTACAGTCCCAAATGCTCTGCGGGAGATATGAAATCATACAACATTCATTATGCTTCAAATTCCAGATTGCTCCAATCCTACTTGCCTTTAGAAAATTAGCCTGGGTAACAAATAATCTCCTTGCTATTTGCAGTGTAATTAAGCAGTAATTGCCGCCTAAGGCTAATCTCAGAGTGTATTTTTCCTGTGGAGCTCGGTGCCAAAGTTCACATTTGTAATTTAGTGGCATGCCAAGGAGCTGTACCTAAACTCACAAAAGGATTTTTTCCACTCGTCATTCTCCGACTTTGGTGGCAGCTGGGATTCTATATTCAGAGATGTTTGGGCTGGGCAAACAAATTAGCAGAGGCCAGCCTCGTTAGGAATCCATGTGGGTACCCATCCTGCCTCACTGTGGGAGTAAGATACCGGCTGCTCTATTTCTGGACCCCAAAAACTCCCCAGTATGGGATACGCATTAAAATCTCCTTTCTTTCTTTCTACTCACACAGCCTGGCAGCTTCCAAAGAAGCTGAAGCAGCGGCACGATCTGCTCCCAAGCCCATGTCTCCTTCTGATTTCTTGGATAAGCTGATGGGGCGGACTTCAGGATACGATGCCAGGATCAGGCCGAATTTCAAAGGTATGCAAAAAAAAAAAAAACCAACAGCAAAACAACACTTCCTTGTGGATGTGTTTCATTTTGTGACTGCAGACTGCATGAATACCTCACTAACTGAATAAGGAACATGATGCACCTATATGTTGGCATGGAATAAGTATGATAGTAAGTATGATAATGAGAGATTTGGCACATGGATGCCCTGTGGATGTCCAAAAACGCATCTTATTTCCACTCAGAATGAAAACAGCCTTTTAACAAATATACATACAGTACCCACACTTAGATAACAACACAGAAAGAGATGAGGAATCCTGTCAGTCCAAGCAGTGACCAGCAGGGAGCTGAACCTCTTGCAGGTTAGGAAAAGAACTAGCACCTTCTGTGATGCTTCCTTCTTACAGGAGCCAGAAGGAATCCCCCCCATCAGCTCCAGAGGAATTCAGCCAGATTTAAGGGACAGCATTCTGCAATGCTCATTTCTTTCATTTTCTTTTGTTTCTTACCTTCTAAACCCTCCTCCTCCAGAGGAGTCACTGGCCATGCTAAGACAGGACGAGGAACCATTAATCATGGTGACAGCACTTGCCATCCAGCTTCAAACAATAAGCCCTAGTCTGGGCTTTTAAACCCAAAGCAGGATGGGAAGGTCGTGCCCTAGTAACCAACCAGGCAACAGAAAGCACTATGTGGAACACAAAGAGTTAAAAAATACTTTGAAAACCATTACTAAAATATGCACGCACAAAAAAGAAATTAAACTTTAATATTTAATGAAATGTGTACATTATCATCTTGCTGAAGGCATCTGTATTGCAATTTTATTTGAGATAATTTAATTTCAGTTTTATTTCTGTGAACTACACCTTCCCAACAGGGCAGTTTTGCTGGCTTAGCCTCCCACCCATAAATCAAGCTCCAATTTATATGGGACGTATAGGACATGTTTTACAGAGCTTGGGGTTGCAGCTCTCAAAGCACGTTGTTAAAATTAACCATCAATAACTCATACAGGCATCTTAATGGCTTAGATCTAAATGAAAATAATACCAAAGATCCCTATCAGATTGATTTTTGGGGAGAGGAAAATTAACAAAAAGATTGCATTTTCCTAAAGTGCTGTGAAGGCTGAACTTCATTGCGGATTCACATTTTGAGAACTAAGGAAAGTGCATCCAGGCTTTTTGTTAAGACAGATGATGAAGTCTTAGAGGAGACTCAGGGGAGATCCTATAGCTCTCCACGACTACCTGAAAGGAGGCTGTAATGGGTGGGGTGTGCTCCTGCTCCCATATAACTAGCAATAGGACTACAGGGAATGGCCTCAAGTTGCACCAGAGAAGTTGTAGGTTGGATCTTAGGAAACACTTATTCACCAAAAGTGTAGCCAGGCACTGGAATGGGCTGCCTGGGGAGGTGGGGGAGTCCCTGACCCTGGAGGTGTTCAAGAAACATTTAGATGTGGTACTAAGGGACATGGCTTAGAGGGGAAATATTGGTGGTAGGCAGATGGTTGGACTGGATGACCTTGGAGGTCTTTTCCAGCTTGGGAACTCTATGATTCTAAATCCATAACTCAGGCAGTGACAGAGCTGGACCCAGGGAGTGTGGGACAAAGAGCAAGGGCTGTGATAGCCTTAACCTCACTGCTGGAAGTTTGGATGCCTCTATAACCACATCCCATTGCATAGGGGTTATGTCTCCATGGTAGGCAGGAAAGCTCCAAGAGTCTAATAAAAACCCGTCTAAAAAAACTCCCAAAAATAATAAAAATAATATATATAAAAAAAAGAATAATTCAACCTGCCAAGTGCTCACAGCGAATGCAGCATGAAGAGCACAATGCTGAAGGGGGGTTCTGTATCACCTCAAGGAGGGATCCAGCCCCATAGAATCATTAAGGCTGGAGAAGATCACTAAGATCCCCAAGTCCAACCCCAACCCATCCTCACTGACCACCTCCCTCAGTGCCACATCTCTACAGTTCTCAGACACCTCCAGGGATGGTGACTCCATTACCTCACTGGACAGCCTGTGTATCACTGCTTTTTCTGAGAAGAAATTTTTCCTAATATCCATGCACTGGACTGCGTTGTCCATGCTCAGACTCACTGTAGCACAACAGTACAGGATCAGGATAAATAAGGCCAAAATCTTCTACATATACCAGAATCACAAGCACGTGTGTTCATTTAGGATGTTATCTCAGTGGTTTTCTTATGCTGAGGCCATTAGGAATGGAAACCACATGTATGTTGACTTTCTATAGTTTACGAGCTGGATGCAGAGAAGCAGCCTCCTCCTCCTGAGCATTACAGAAGGCATAAGACAAGTGCTAAATCCTGGTCAGATGTTCACTTTCAGCTGCTGGATAAGCTGCCAAGAGAAGAGTCGATTAGATCCAGACCCCTATTATACAGGCTCATTAAAAGCAGGCCTGCCACAAGCCAGTTGGATAGGAGGGATAGCAACCAGGGAAAGAAGAAACAGGCACCATTTTGTATCTGATATTTTAGCCCATGCTTGCATTTAATCATCTGGAGAAGGAGCTGAGCAGATTGCACAGCCTGGGAGCTGCTGCTGAGCTGGCAACAGGCTGTCTGGGAGCTGGTTAGACAGAAACGTGCTCAGATTGCTTGGGACTCATATCAAGAAAATTCCAAGCTGTGAAAAGCATCGCTGTAACAGGGCTGCAGCCTCCATCCTACAGGGGATGGACATGAAGTTTTAAATGAGGCCAAAGCAGGAGATCGGGAAGGGAAACAGGAGAGCAAACCAAGCTCCAAGCACACCATTCATTTCCACACAGGAGGAAGTTTGCACTGATTATGGGCACAAGCTTCTTGTGAAACCATAAGTGAACGTTGTATGATTTCACATCTCCTGCAGAATATCTGGGACTGTAGGGGATAGGTGTGTTTGCCTCCTGCTTCCTGGTCAGGTCAGCATCTGCTCTCCTGCTCCCCAGAAGTATCTCATCTGAAAGCAGCTGCCAGACTGCAGATGTGGCCTCAGAAGGCAAGCATCACCCCCCGAGCACTGCAGAGCCATCAGGCAGTGTTTGAGATGCAGACACCATCCCAGTAAAGGATGGTGGAAGAATCTAAAAATTCCCACTTGCAATTTCCATAGATCTATTTCTTCCCAGAAGCAGAACACAGGGATGATGCAAGATTAATTCACCCAGCGTTAAACAGGGACTTTTATTCCTGGGGTGTCCTCTGCTCCCTGTGCATGCACAGGGCAGCAGCAGCTCCCTGGGCAAAATCCTGCCATGTGGGTAAATCACTGGTGCCCCCCACACAGGAGGCAAGATATTGCTCTGGTTCCAAAGTACTCTCCAGCTTTTTTGCTCTGTACTGCATCACAGCTCTCAGAACATTCCTAGGATCAAATGCAGTATTTCCACCTCAGACTCACCAGGTAACACTGTTATTCGTATTCATTGGTACCAGTACCAAACAGACTGATATCCCCCAAACCCTAACTACAGTGTTTTCATCCTTTGAATCCCATAAATGGCTTCTTGATTTTCCTAACGTGTACAGGTTAAACAAAGCTTCATTATAAAAGCAAAAAAAACCTCAAGAGAGGCCTGGCCCCAAACCTGGCATTACCTTCACCCAAAACAGGACAGCCAGAAAACTTCTGCTGGCACATCCTGGCAATCACACATCCAGCCACGAGCATCAACAAAAGTGACTGTTACAGCATGGGATATTAGCTCCACTGCCCCACCTTATCCCTAAGGCATACTGCCTAGTCCTGCATCAAGTCTATAAAGAAACAGGGTCCTAATCTGGACATTCAGAGGGAAAGACAAAGACGGAGCTCTAAACACCAGTGCCATTCAGAAGTCTGTTGGCTCTTCCCACTGCCATCATATTCAAGGTGAGCTTAGCACCCACACAGCAATGTCAAGATATCTAAAAAGCAGTCCTGCCTGGCTGTGATCTATTCATTTTCATCAAAACAGTTTACAGAAGAGGTATATAAACACTCATCCAAACAGTGGAGCAGAGGTGAAGCAAGAGCACTGTCTGACGTCAAATTGGCATCAGATCCAAGGCTAGACTCAGCCAGGTCGTCCAGACAATATTCCCAACCTCACCTCTCAGCCCCACTGCAAGCTTCAATATTGCAAAGTGGAAATATTTTGTCTTTTAAGCACACAGTGAAGTGCTGTTCCAATCTGTATTTGTCATGCAGGCCCACCAGTGAACGTCAGCTGCAACATTTTCATCAACAGCTTTGGTTCGATTGCAGAAACGACTATGGTAAGTAAAAATCACAGCACAGCTGTTCTGCTACTGGCTCTGCCTCATTGCACTCCCAGCCAACACAGCATCCTTTGCTTTAGCGTGACCGGAGGGAAAATGTCTCTTATTCCCAAGTTCACCTCAGGTTTGAGTAAATTCCTGGCCATCACACACCTCTCACAGGTTAAGATCATGATTCACTCACAACTCTATGAAAACATTGCACAGGCAAAGTATAAAGGTCAAAAAAGGGAACAAACGAAATTTTTCCTAAAACCTTGACCAAGACTCCAAGCTCCGAGACAGCTGCAGTTGCTTTGTATTAAAGAGATCACAGAACATTGATTCAAATCTCCTAAATGAAAGGAAAACAGCTGAATTGAAATCCAGCCTGCAACAGATTCCATATTTGCAAAGATTAGGAGAATCACTAGATTTGGATTTTCTGGGAGACATTAGAAAAATCATTGCCTTGCAGAATTTTTTTTCCCCCCTCTTAAATCAATATTTGCAAGCTAAGGCCACCTTCAGGCAAAATTAGTGAACGTGGCTAAAAGCTCAATCTAATTGGCAAGGCACTAGGAGGAGAGAATCAGGAGAACAGGAGATAATTGCTCCATCTGAAAATTGTTAAAGATTGGTTGTGACATGATCAGTGAACAGCAAACAAAAGCTCTGGAGGTGCAATACTTTAGCTCTGTGCTAATTAAAGATAATCCAGAAATATGGTCTTTAATTACACTTTAGTAATTCTTTACCTGGGAAGTGGTTGAACGAAGACCTTACATATGGGTCAAGTCCCCTGACTCTACAAGTTCCTTGCAACGCACACCACAGACAGAGGACATCAACAGCTATATATATATATATATATATACACACATATATATGTATGTATGTATATATATATACACACACACACACGCAGTTATGAGTCTCTTCTAACATTAGTTTTCATGCTTTTTTTCTGGCAACACTTGGGGTGGGAGGAGTTGAGTCCCAGGAGTATAAAATAGTCATGACTCTGTCCAAACTCAAAGAAAGAAGTGGGTTGCAGAACATCAGTGTTGATAGATGGGAGTGGGCTCATGGATTTATACACAAAGTAAGAGAAAAAACTAGAACTGAAATACACCTCTGCTCCCAGTTTACTGTTTTATTAGATACATCCTATGATGTTGCAGGCAATTCTTCACAATTCAGCAGGGAAAACCCACAGACTGCAAGAGAGAGTGGCAAGCCCACAGGGGATCCCTGTGCACATACAGAGCACATTACACAGTGACATGTTTTTTAATGTATCTGTCCTACACCTCAAGATGCATTGGAGCAGTCATACAAAGATGCCACAGCATCCCTGTAAGAAGGATGATTCATCAAATTAGCATGAAGTAGCGCGAGAAAGAAATGCAATTCACCTCCAAGCCATGCTGCAGGGACTTGCTATCCTCTCCAGATGCCCCCCATTTCATATTCCATCTTCCGTAAAAAGAAATTCCCATGGGAACCCAAGAACACCCTCTGGGCACATTGCTTTGTCTAGAAATACCCAAGCCAGCTCTGACAAGCTAGTCCAGATGTCAGGCTGACACAACATTGCACACAACCTAATATAATGCACTTCTTTGGGGACTGTGTTTTCTCTTGTAAACGCTGACAAGGACACAGACAGCGCAAGTACTGAAGCATTTAAAAATGAGGACCCAGCGAGTAAGCACAGTCTTTGGAATTTGCTAATTTGGGATTTACCCTGCATAGAAGCCAGGCTCTCTTTGCAGCAGGTCCAACAGCCAGCTCTCCACCAATGTTTTTGGGAAGGGGGGAAGGTCCTGTCGTGGAGCACAAGTGATCAAATTAGGGGAGAAGAGAAGTTTGAGTGCATAAAGAAGGACAAAGCCCATCACTGACTCACAAGACTGATTACAGTAAAACTCCACCAAGTGCTTCAGTGATCACAAGGGAGGGAACAGCTTTGTGGTTTTAAGAAATCACAGCCATTAGGCACCCAAATGTTGGCTACATCCAGGTCCAGGAATGCAGCATTATCTTGTAATCTCACTAGTAGATTCAAGAAGAAACAGATTTTTATAGGCAGCACAAATGTAATTGGAGAAACCTTTAAAAATAATCAGTAATGAGACTTCTAGTTCCTACACAAAACACTACTGTTGGTATTTGAGTTTACAGCAACTGAATCTTCCAAATCATGAGATCACCAAGCAGAAGGTTAGAGAGGTTGGAGGTGAAGGCTCCCTTACAGCTTGAGGCATCACAGGAGATAGAAGAAAAGGAGAAAATTCCAAATAGAGAATGAAGTAAGCATTTGGCACAGTCACTGAAGTCTACTAGTGCAACAGCACATCATCAGTAGGGTAAAAACTAACCTGTCTCATGACAAGCTACTCTGAGCTCACGTTCTCTATTAGTAGGCAAACAATTTAACACTTAAGGTCTACAGACCTCAGAGGGGAGACAATGGATTGTAACTAAGAGAAGGCACAGAGCTCCCAGTAGGTGCAGAAAGTTGGCCTCTTCTGTTCCACAAAAGTTCTAAAAGAGTCAGACAAGAAATGGAGTTCTAGAAACTCTGGCGAAGAGAGGAGAAAATAAATACAACAGAAAAACATAAGAGACAGTCATCCACCGTACTGAAATCCCCAAAAGAGACCTGATTTAAAGCAAGGGAAGTAAACTCCTTTCAGCATCCTGAAGAGCTGGAGACCAATCATAAAAGCCCTTAGTGATGCCCATAATTGATGGGACATTTATGCTAGATCGTGACTCATATAGTATACTCATCAATCTTGCTTGCATTGAACTCTAAGGACAAGGGAGCATGCAATTGGGAGCATCTCCCTGAACTGAGCAAGCACATCTATTGGAAAGACACTACCAGATATAGAAGGCAGATGGGTCCAGACAGCCTCCTTCTGTCCCAAAGCATTTCTACAGTAGGGGACTCCAGATGACAGAGGATGTATCCACTTTATCAGCTTACTTTTATTCTGGAAACAAAAACAAATTGAAAGAAAAAGAACAAAAGCACTTTCCTCCCAGTCTTACCAGTGTAGGAATCCTAAAGCAAAGCTACCAAAATCATTCAAAAATGAAACAGAAGCCAAGCACCCAGGGAACAGACTCTTTTCTTTAGCGAATAAACAATTCAGGATTATCTGAGCACTTCATCTAACAAATTTCCTGCTATAACAGAAGTCTTGGAATAAAGTGATGCCCTTGATCTCTTTTCCTGTGGAATCTCAGTTTTGCTCTAGCTGGCTTAGGCAGCTGGGATTATTTTCTCTACAGTGAAGGCATATAATGAAGGAGAAATATTCTTGGATATCATCACATCAAGTTGCCAGGAACTGGACTGAGTGCTCAAAGCAACTCCTTCCCATCCCATATTTTAAAAAGGGCTCACAAAAGTCTATGAAACTATCAGCACAGTCTCCCTCAGACACACAGTACACACACACAAATTTATCCTTGCTGATTTCATGCTACTGTCATCCCATCTAAAAAGAGCAAATCAGATGTCACCTTCCAAACAGCTGCAGCACAACCACATTTGCTCTCCCAGCATCTCCTAAGGACAGGAGAAGCTAAAGGCTGCAACCGTCCAAACGCAAAATACTTGTTCACAGACATCTGCACATGAGCTTCCCAATCAGATAACTAACTATCCTCACAGCAGCAGAAGTCCAGCACAGGCTGCTGCCACAATCCAAGGGGGAAGATTCCCCTGCCTGGTAGAAAAGCCCAGTAAAGTTTTAAGCACCAAAAAATGCACCTATTAAACACCGAGACACAATTCCCCCCCTCCCTCCCCCCACACACTTACTTTCCATCGAGCAGCAGCCCCTCCTCAGCAGAGCTTCTTACAGCCATGAGGCAGCTCCCACTGCAAATCTGAAACCAGCTGCAGCTGTGTGGGGCTATCAGGGCCTCATTAACTCAGCCACAGCCTGCACCTGGTGGGGGTCAGTAATTAAAAAAAAAGGAAAAAAAGAAAAAAAAAGGAAAAGAAGGAAAAAAAGTCTTTGCTCCTATTCTAGAGAATTACCTCCACAGGCCCTGTGCTCTGCCAGCCAGGTGGGAAATTCACCTGAAGTAGTTCAGGCTCTGCCTTGTTTCTTCCATCAGCACAATGCAGAGTCTGAATCAGGGACTGAAAGCTTGTGGGTTCCCTGGCAGCCTCCATTCCCTCGACTCACAGCCCTTCCCCAGCCTGCCACACACTGTCCAGCAGCTCCCATGGTTGTGGCACCTTGGGAAGGAATGGTCTCATATAACTTTCCATCTCCTTGGCTCCTTGTGAGGCCACTACAAAGAATTTCACTTCAGTATTGTCAAATTGAATACCTTGATCACTTCAATTTTTTTTTTTTTCCTGCCCTGTGGCATTTCCCTCTTGGAAGCAAAAGGCCTTTGTGCCGTACTGCAGAGCTGGATGCCATCACAAGCCGGGCTTGCTGCTCCCCAGTCAGCCAGAGGAGCGGGCTGCACAAAGTAATCAATGCCTGCATGTGATCAGCACACAAATGAGGAGCTCAAGTGATAAGGAAATGGAGAAAGTTTTTGGTTTTGTTTTTGCGTGCGTGTGTGTGCTGAGTTTGCATCCCCAGTTCAATCCTCTTCCTCTTGAAAGTTCACATCAGAAATTGGCTTGTTCTGCCCATCATCTTGCACTGTGGTCTTCTTGGTGATGCTAACTAAGATCTCAAACAATAGCATCCAGGAGAAAAGCTGTATAACTCCAGGTGGCCAAAAAATGAGTGTTATTCAGCTCATCACCTCTCAGCTTGACTGCAGTGCCTAGGCACAAAACTCTGAACACACAGGATCCTTTGGCTGGTACAGCCCCTACTTCTGGCCGCATCACAGCCTCAGGCATGACATATTTGCTCTCCGTGCCTTATGGTGGCTCCTCAGGCAGTGTCATGTCCAGTTTGCAATCACAGTGTGTGTTTTCACATTGTGTTTAAATAAGCCTGGATGCAAGAAATCTAAAAGGCTGCTCAACAACTTCACTACTACTGCGCAGTTCAGCTATCTGGTATTAGGGAAAACTGACTATGAGGAGAAAACCATTCTCCATGGCCAGGTCAGGATTGTGGAATAAAACTAATGAGAATAAAGATCTTCATACACACACACAGCTGAACGGCCTCTGGAAGGATGCGGTGCAGTTTTCACATTCACAACATGCCTCTGGAGTGTTTCCATTTAGGACACAGGCAGAGGACACACTGCAGATGTTGTCTGTGGTCTCATGACTGCGGTAGTGGTGAAGTGAACCACACCGCACCTCTTTTCTCACCTTTTCCTTTTCTTTTGGCAAGTTTTGCAGCTGAAGCAGTGATTTTAGTCTAGCAACAAAGCCTGTCTGCAGTAACGCAGACCACTGTAGAGAGATTGGCTCCTTTCCCCCCCTTCCAACACTCCATCAGGCTGAGAACACTTCTGGGCAGCTCACACTGAAGTTGCTTCCAAACATGAGTTTAATTTGTGTTATACATGACGTAAACCCCCATCTAGAGCTGACCTGCTTGCATCTAGCTTATTTGTAGCTGAATAAGCAAAACAACCTTTTGCTTTCTACCTATTAGGTCAGTGACACTGATTTCCCCTGACTGCAATGGCTGCAGGTCTTTACACACAGAAAAGGGAGAACTGAAAGCATACAAGTTGCTTAAGGAGCTGCTGCGTGCCACGGGAAGTGGAGATTCAGGGTTGCTTTCCTCTTTCAGGTTTGCATGGTTGCACTAAGCTCTTAGTTCCTAGCTGTCCATGGCTATTCACATTTTCTCAAGGCACATTATCTGTGGGGGACAGAGATGAATAATTAAGTCAGAGGGAGCCACTAGGACTCATGAAGGTGACATTTGGAATGTCAGCACAAGGAGAGAGTGTTGCAACTCTTTACATGTTCAGAAGTCTGCTCCTTTTAGCATCAAATCCTTGGTCCATTTGCTGTTGTCACAATCACTAATGTCATTACCAGCTTCTCTGCTCTGAGGACGCAGATGCCACTAAGTGGTCTGCAACACAGTTCCAGAACATAGGCTATGAACTACCGTGTCCAAAACAGCGAATCACTCAATACACAGTCATCTCCCAGACCTCCAGTGTGACAAGATCTGCAAAACTCACATCCTCCTACACAAGAGGCTGTAGGTTCATAGCTGGGTGAGCACAAGAGGCTGCAGTATCAGCCAGACTCTCCTCCAAATGAACTCTTCAAATCCAGAGCCTTGCGTTCTCCAGATGGAAAGAACAGATCTGATGGCAACATCAGAAAGCTCCTCACAGATGCCAAGTATTGTCTCAATGAAAAAAAGATCCTAGTGCCTGCAGCAGGTATCAGACACTGGCAAGCACATCAGAGCCCTTCCATTACCCATCTCTTAATAGAAGTCTTCAAAATACATCAGTATAAGAAAAGCACCAAAGAAACCCTTAATCATGATACGAACTATTAGTTTGGGATAGGGCAGTGAAATTGGTTTAATATGCGCTGCTCTTTAGAGATAGCTTGCTTCTATACTTAGAAACGTCTATTAATTTATGGACATGGCATTTTCATTCCTCTCCTAAAAGCTGGCATGTCCTCTCCCCATTTCAATTTGTTGGCTCACTTTCTTTTGTGAAATTCAGCAGAAAAGGGACATGCAGTTCACCCCAGGAGAACAGAAACTGAATTTAATTGTCCGCAAGAGCATCCAGGACATCTGAGCCAGACCTCAGCAGCCAGTCTTGGCCTGGAGAGCTCAGGGGAGCTGTAAGACACAAGGCTGTGAGGTAGATATCAGTGCGGTGCTGAGGGACCAGCTACAGCTAAAGATAGCTAGCCCATAAGATCTGCTGCATTTACGGCATTTAAATGTTAGAGAGGGGAAAACAGAACACTCATGACTAAGAGACGAGATGCCATGCACATCTCTCCTGTGCTCACACTCTCATCAAGGGCATCAGCTCCCATCAGTTCAACTGAGTTGCTGAATTTATATTAGTGTACACACAGGGCATCTCTCTTCCATGGACTGCCTGCGTCACGGTGCCTTTTGTTTTGTTTTGTTTTTAAACAAGACTGAAGGAATCATAGATAGACATGATATGGGATGGTTCAATGCTGAAAGGAAGTTGGCTTCAGTGCCCCTCTCCCTCAGTCCTCTGCAACAGTTGCCTTGCTGATACCAGCCCTTATGACAACTGCAACTGAACATTGCTTCTCCAGCCTTGGGGTTAAGACTAGAGGTCCTGACACTTCACACATAGCTGAGTTCTGTGATGGAGGGATGCAGAGTTAGACAGCTGCTCATACTATGAGATAGCTGTAAGCTACGGAGCTAAAAATATCAGTGGCTCCCTGAGAAATAATACAAAGAAGGTTTGCCATAACTTGGGAACGTAGGTCTAGATGGGATTTGATTTCAAGAGGAATTTTAGCACATGCTCCCCATTTCTCAGCCTTTTTAATCTGCCCTGAGCGCCAATTGTGTTTCTCTGTCCCCTGTTTGCATCATGCAGGATTATAGGGTGAATATCTTCTTGCGGCAGCAATGGAATGATCCACGGCTGGCATACAATGAATACCCAGATGATTCCTTGGACTTGGACCCTTCTATGCTAGACTCCATCTGGAAACCTGACTTGTTTTTTGCAAATGAGAAAGGGGCCCATTTCCATGAGATTACTACAGACAACAAGCTGCTGAGAATCTCCAGAAACGGGAATGTACTCTACAGCATCAGGTGAGCTGACTGAATGGGGAGAGTTCCACAAAAAGAGGGGAGAGCAGAGCTACATCCTTGATGAATGAGCCTAAAATAGGCAAGTGGACACTCTGAGCTTGCCTTTGGGTAAAGGGAATTGAGCTGTAATATTTAAAGGAGAACATCCATTAACAGTGTCATAGCAGTGTGGTGAGAAGAGACCACTGGAGGCCTCCCATGCAACCTCCTGCCATGAATATGACTACTTGCAAGAGTCAAGGCTCTTGGAAGAAGCTAGGCTTTGCCTCACAGACTCAAAGCTCAGTACTAGGTTCACCTAAAAACACCCCTGGGAATTTTGCTCCCTGATCTCTACTAAGAACACACTTGTCCAGCATGTGTGCGCTGCCCATCTTATGACATTGCTGCAGCCACAGTCACTTATTTTACGTCTGGTAGATATTTAATATTAATTCTTCCCAAAGAGCTTGTTCAACGACATAATTCAAGGCTTATATCTCATTGATCAGAAGTGGAGTCCTCTTCCAAAGACGCAATGAAAAAAACATGGGCAAAGGCTAGTGGAGGCTCTTTTCTACCCAGATATTGGTTTAATACAGAAAATTCAGTTGTTTTCATAAAAAGAAGTTGTGAACAAGTCAATTCCTTCTTCTGTCACAACATCTTTTGTCACAACATGTCTCTAAACTCGAGTAGAGAATTTCTTCCAACATGAAGATTTGGGTTAAAGTATCTTTCCTTCTTGCTAAGTCCCTTGTACATCTGATGGAAAAGTTCAATTCCTATCCTCCAAAAATTCTGCTATTTCTACATCGAGGCAAATAGCTGAAAAATCTAAATGCTGTAGGGAAAGGCACGTTACCAAATCAAATAATACAAGTCCAGCTATCTGAATGAAATCATTTCATATCAGCTTGTTGAACTAAGTAAACATTTTGAACGTAGATTGCAGTACAGGGCAGCATCACAGCTTACCATGGGAAATGCAGCCAGCACCTAGTGGAAAGAGATGAAGCTAGAGCTCTCAAGAGTGACAGTGGGAATTCAGAAAGATGCAGTCACACTGAGTTGCCAAAGGGCATTTTCCTTGCAGAAAATTACACTCACATCTCTCGTTCCTCCCACAGAAATCTGTGATCTTGACCAAAGTTCTTTGTTTATTCTGATACAGAGAAGTTTTATTCAGAGATTTCCAAACAGTGCTAGTCGCTAGAAGTGTATGTTGGGTCCAGAGGACAGGTTTGGGCTCACTGCTAATCCAGTCTGTTGTGAGCCTGAGGCAAGAAATGAAGGCAGAGGCAGCAAAACTTTGATGTGGGAGCACTCAGTTCTGCACAGTCCAAGATAATATTACAGTGAAACAGCACCTGCCATTCCACCAGTCCCTGCCAGGAATTATTTCACAGACCCAAATTCTTGGCATTTCTGATGCTTTCCAACAGCACGTGTGAAAACACAGACAGGGAAGGAGTGAATAATCAGTCCTTTCCTCCATCACACCAGACAAGTTACCAGCCTGTATGCAACATTTGGCTTCTGAGAGGGTTCGTCAGTACCACAAACTGTACATCATTGCCCTTTGCTGTCTTCCCTCCTCAGGATCACGCTGACTCTGGCCTGCCCCATGGACCTGAAGAACTTCCCCATGGATGTACAGACATGCATCATGCAGTTAGAAAGCTGTGAGTCCCACGCACCTCTCCATTGTCAGGAAGAGACAACACGTTTTTCCTCTCCCCTTTCTATACTTTCTCCATCCCCATTTGCAACTCCTTTCCTGTTCAGTCTTCACTGGACTCTCCCTGTATGGAAGAGGAAGGGGGGTGGGCAGCTGGGACAACCTTGCTCACTGTGCATGCCCAGGGCTGCTCTCTTTCAGCTTTGTTACTCTCTCTCTTCCCTGCCAGCATCCCCCTCCACAAAAATCACACAGTCACCCGCATCTACATTTTCAGCCAATGCCAGCAATAAGGTTTACAATTAGAGACTGGAAACTCTTAGAACAGATGAGAGCACAGCCAATTCAGATGCCACCAATACAAGAACCAACCCCTAAACTGCCTCAAGCCAGTGTGTGATTACAGACCCCTTCTCTTGGGTTAGCTGCATTTCATCCCATCCCAATAAGTGTTCGTGTAGGATTTTCAATTCATTCAGCATGTAACTTTTCCTAGATGAGCTAAGCCTCATAAGGTCCCAAGAGAGATGCCTGGCTTGCTTGTATTTACATTGGCCTTTCACTTTGGAGGAGAAAGGTGAAAGTGCTCTCTGCTGCAGATGGGATGTTTTTCTCTCTGGATGAACATTTGCCCCTTGTACATGATGTTTATCCCAGAGGAGGGAAAGATATGAATAACTTCTTTCAGAGAACGAGGTCAGGTTTGAGAAAATAACAGCTCAGCAAGCCCTTTTTCAAGTGAAAATATGACTTACTGCAGACAATATATTGAACATCCCCACAGCTCCAGAGCAGGTCATTACCCTAGCTTTTACCATACACACAAGCAGTTCTGCTTCAGCCTAAATCCCACACTTCACAGCATTGCCAAAACACCAGGTTAAGACCCTGCCTCCAAGCTCCCTTCTACAAATGTGTCCCTTTCCAGATGAGTGTTTAGTATGCATTTCACATGGTATTTGTTCTCTCAATAGTTGGCTACACAATGAATGATCTAATATTTGAGTGGCAAGAAAAAGGAGCTGTACAAGTTGCTGATGGGCTGACATTGCCTCAGTTTATCCTAAAAGAAGAAAAAGACTTGAGATACTGCACAAAACACTACAACACAGGTCAGTGCTGTTTAACCTTAGCTCACGGATTCATCAGAGATGAACTCAGGGCTGTGCGTTTACCAGAATCTCTTGCTATGTCTGCTAACAGTCTGGTGACACAAGCTTTGTTAGAGATTATATAGAATAAAACATAGAAGTATAATATAGAAACATGGAAATAAAATATAGAAACATAGATATGTTATCAATAAAATTGTATGGAAAGAGTGAAAAAGTATATGAAAAGCAAATCTGTGGGATCCCCTTGTCCCCAGTAACATCTGTATCAGTTAAAGGGTGCTTGGCCTGGACCTTTTCTCCCACCATTTTCCTTTGCCTTTAAAGCAGGGAAAAAGGTGAAATTTATATGACAAATGATATACTGCCAAAATCTTTCTTTACTACGTTGATGTTGTACACATGTAGTTTAGAACAAGTCAAAAGCTGTTTATTTCCTCCTCTAAACCTTCTGATTCTAGGCAGTGTGAGGAAGGTCCCCAGACAAGAGCTGAGAGCAAGAAGCTTACTGTGCCTTTCCAATAACCTTCCATGTGTCTCCCATCCTTATCAGGCAAGTTCACCTGTATAGAAGCTCGTTTCCACCTGGAGCGGCAGATGGGCTATTATTTGATCCAGATGTACATCCCCAGCCTCCTCATTGTCATTCTGTCCTGGATCTCCTTCTGGATCAATATGGATGCTGCACCCGCTCGTGTTGGCCTGGGGATCACCACTGTGCTCACTATGACCACTCAGAGCTCTGGCTCTCGAGCATCGCTGCCCAAGGTAAGGGGTGAAAATAATTACCTTCTGGGGCAGCGCCTGTGTAAGCAACAACACAGATCCTCCTGCTCAACACGGGTTGTTCTGCTGCCATTGCACTATTCCAGTTTAAGGGCAAGCAGAACAAATTCCAGTTTCCTCCTACATAATTTTTAACTTAATTTCCATGATAAGGAATAGAGCTTCCCTAAAGAAAATGCTCACCCCAAGACCCTTTTCAGTAGCCGGTAGCACGTTACAGCACTTGCAGACATGGATATGCATGCTGCAGTCTGGCTTGAACTCATTTGATCACAGTACTTGCACAATAGCACTAAATTTAACTCTTATGGAGATAGTTTGGGTTACTATTTTCCCTGCATGTAAACCATCACAGTGAAGACATGGCCGAATTGTACACCGTGGAATTACTGCTACTGAATAACACACAAAATATTTCAGTCACCTGTTAATACATTCATATTAAATGAGACAGATTTTAGTATCCAAGAGCAGTTGTCAACCATAGCATGGCTTGGCCAAATCCTTATAAAGACTCTGGGAGCTATTGGAAAGCATGGCAAGTTAAAAGGCTTTTGGATGAACTAGCTATCACATCTCTGTCTCTCCTTCTGACTCATAGGTGTCTTACGTGAAGGCCATAGACATCTGGATGGCCGTGTGCTTGCTGTTTGTGTTCTCTGCACTTCTAGAGTATGCTGCTGTCAACTTTGTGTCCCGGCAGCACAAAGAGCTTCTCAGGTTCAGAAGGAAGAGGAGGCATCATAAGGTAATACATAAGGCATGAAGGACGTGGCTGGAATCTCTCTCAGCAGAGCATCACTTCATGGCCAACTGTCCAGGGAAGTCCCCTGTATATGGTCAGATAGTAAGGAGGGCCACGCACCAAGGAGTAGGACAAGCTCAATACATTTTATCTTTTCTAACAGCTTGCTGACCCCAGGGGTCTAGCAAACTGGTTTTTGTGAGCTAGTCGAGCAATCTAAGCCAAAAAGGTTGTTCTCATCAGAAAACAGAGAGATGTTCTGTTCCAAGCTCTCTTTATAAAACACAGCAATGGCTGGGGAGGTGTAAGGGATGACACAGCATCCCCCCAACAAGTCAGTCTACATTAGTCTGGAGGTAAGTGACACCACTTTTGTCTCTATTATCTGCAACTGCAAAAGCATCTGCTGCTCAGACTGACTGCAAATTCCTCTTGGAAGAAATATGCATTCTTCACAGCCTTAGCCTTGCTCCATGCTCATTTGCTATAACTGACACCAACCCAAGCATGCACAAGTCACATCCCCTGCAGCCTGGACTCTACATGCTTTTGGGCTGAGGTAGCAAAGCAAAAAAACTCATTCCAAAGGATGCACTAGAAGGAAACATAAAGGTGACTGAGATAAATCTATAACTGCCTTTAATTAACTAGTAGAATCAGGTGGCAGTAACAGTTTTTATCACCAGCCCTAATCTATCCAGGACTGGGGGTAAAGAGTGTTGCACAAACACAAGGAAAACGAAGCTACAGATAGGACCATTGGCAGCCGTTAATCTCATCAGCACAGAGCAAGATCCTGCCATCTCGAATCAGCTGCTCTTGGTCAGAAGATGTTTAGTAGAACCAAAGCTAAAACCACTCATTGTGCTTTTCTATCCTTATCCAGATTCAAGCATCCTCTCTGTTTCAAACAGATCACTCTAGGCTACTGTTGATAAAACAATAAGAAGGAAAGGATACAAAAGCACGCAGAGGAGTTTAAAAGATATTTCTCAGAGTTGTTCCGCTGAACACAAGGCTGCTATTGCAATCCCTGCCTAATCTCACAGCACTTCTAATTGGAACAAAGCATAAACAAAAGCACTTGAAAAAGCAAAATGAACAAGGTTTGCAGGCTCATCAAAAAAACTGGGAGCTGACTGCAGATATGTAAATGGATTAGTACAGCTGCCAGAGAACCTAATTGCTCCGTCTCTGCGTCCTGATGTGTCTGGGTAGTTTTGCCCGGGTCAGGCATGGCACGCCTGGCTGAAAACAAATGAGATGTTGCACTGTTCACACTGGTGGAGAAAGGATTGCATTTATTAGATCTGCCCCAGATGGAACCTACTGGTCACTCTTCACAGCAAAACACCCCAGACCACGTGTCACAGGCTGGCATTAACACAAGTGAATCCAGGCACGTTTCTTTCTTAATTTCCTCAGAATTAGACCCAAGGTACTGGTTCATAAGAATCTTTCTTTCTTTTTTAAAAAATAAGAATGAAATGCCTAAATAGCTGTTGTCAGGTTTTAGTTGGCTCTTTCCATCTCTTATCTCCTTCTCTTGGGAGGGAAAGGGTGAGCTAGACTAGAAACTCTGACTAGGCAGTTCTCTCTGAACCCTGAACTATATCCATATTCACTGGGTGATACGTCTTGTGGGAGCCACAGTGACTGTAATGGCTAGGGAGATAAAATTGCACTATCTTTGTATCAGTGCAAGTGTGTTTGTGCAAACAGGGAACAGCAGAGGCAAGTTTCACTTTTAACTGCAAGACAGAGATATAATAGTTAAGAAGAGATCTATAAGCTCTCAGCAGCTCTCATTATTGCTAGGTGCTCAGCATCGAGGATCAGCCAACCCCAGGATCACTCAATCACCAGGAACACTCAGCTACAAGAGCATCTGGATGCTGATTTCTAGTGCCTCAATATTCCCAACCAGGCACTGTAATGAGGCAAAGTCATTTAAGAACTGTCTCAGACACCAACGACCAGATGGAGCACAACCAGAGCAGGGAAGAACTATCCAAAGCCTGCACAAATTGTCTCAGCAAGAACTCTGATACAAATAGTCCCGCTGATAGGTCATACAGCTCAACAACCTGCCACTCTGCCAAAAAAAAAAAAGAAAAAGAAAAAGGCTTGATTTTGTTTGGTTTTGCTCAGATAACACCAGTGCGCTCCTCCCTCCACTTGCCCAGCTCAGATCCTCCAGTGCCTCCATCCCACGCAGTGACCCGCTTGGTGCAGGGACCATCCAGAAAAGACACTCTGCAAAGAAAAAGGACAGGGCAGAAAGGCACGTAGAGCAGGTAGATCAAAGGGAAGCGGCCAGGATGACAGCACCAGGACACCAGTCTGTGGTGGGGGACGCAGCATGCATCAGCCAAAGTGGCAGCTAATTAGTGCCATTGCTCTGGCAATTAGCCCTGGTGACCTGTAGACAAGACCCTGGAGTTTCTGACCCTGCCTCTGCAGCTGACGGGCAGGTTGTGTTATCTTAGCCAAACTCGATTTTCCTTATGATTACGTCTTCATAAGCAATAAAATAGGGCTCTGAGTAGCCTGCAAGGAATCCACCAAAAAGCAGTAGCTTGCTTTTAGATTAGCAAAGAAAGGATCTTTTCTGGTCTATAATTGGAATTAACGTAGTACGCCATGTCTTACCACTGGCACATGGAAAAGGCATGTCTGTTCTTTGCCTGACTGGGGGCCTGTCAGGGAGGGGCTGGGGGTAAGGGATGTCCTGCAGGCAGGTGGGCCGAGGGCTGGTTGTGTGCTGCCGGCAGAGGTCTTTTCCTGGACAGGTCTTGGTGCCTGCACATCCATGTAACTCTGCAGGAAGCCTCATTTCATCTGCATGAGTTACATGGAGCCCACTCCTTCTGGGCACTCTGGTACCCCATGGGCAATGCAAAGAAGGTGCTGATAGTAGTGGGGGGAGGGAGGGGCAGAAGCAAACCAGGGGATGCAACTGAAAAAATAAATGCAGTACTTTAAACCATTCAAGTTTGTGTCAAAGATACCAAGGGGGGTGGAAGCCAGTTCTCCACTGGGTGCCTGGATCCCCTGATTTGCATCTGCACATCATGCAGCTGGCACCCCTCTATAAGGCTGCTCTCCTGAGGAGTTGTGCAATAGTGCTGAGGCCGGGGTGTGAGAAGGGTATTTTGCCCTTACAGAGCAGGGAGCAGTCAGCGGAGAGCCTTATAGCGAGGGTGCACTGTCTATATCTCATTTTAAGTAGAGTCCCATGCTGAATCTGTTCCAGGAGGATGAAGCCGGTGAAGGCAGGTTCAACTTCACCGCCTACGGGATGGGCCCAGCTTGCCTACAAGCCAAGGATGGCATCTCTGTCAAGGGTGCCAACAACAACAACACAGCCAACCCGGTCCCCCCGCCGTCCCGCTCCCCCGAGGAGATGAGAAAGCTCTTCATTCAGAGAGCCAAGAAGATCGACAAGATCTCACGCATCGGCTTCCCCATGGCGTTCCTCATCTTTAACATTTTCTACTGGATCATCTACAAGATCGTCCGCAGAGAGGATGTGCACAACCAGTGAGGGAAGGAGTGCAGCTGGGAGGGAGAGAGCAATCCTTTATATATGTGCAATAGCAATGCAGCAATGCATGAATTTAAGAATGTGGCAATATCTACTAAAAAAAAAAAAGGGGGGGGAAGGGGGTTGGGAGGGACTTTTAATCATGTGAACCAAGGATAAGAGGCACAGGGAGGAGAAAACAAGCTCTTGAGTTGGGGAGCGCGAGGGTGGGGTTTAGTTTTACAGCATAGGAAGGTTTGGATTGCTCCAGCTGCAATCCAAGCACTGTAATATATTAATATATATTCATGCTTAATTATAACGCAACAGAAAACAATCAAAAATGAAGAAAAAAAAATCCTTTTTTTAAAGCCTATTAACAGCTTAGATTCTCAAGTCACTGGAATGATCCATAATTCCATGTGCAGAAACGACCACAATCATGCTTTATCTGACTTTTGCTATAGAAAGGCCATACCAATAAAGCACGTGGGGGGGAAAAAAAGCCCTAACAAAAGGGGAAAAAATGGCAAGAAAATTATTCTATGCTTCTCTAGGTTTCACACTTAGAAAACTGGATAGATGGGGAAACTTTAGAAAGAGGCTGTGGCTTGTTGTTTATTTTTTATATTTGCTTTTTTAGTCACGAGCTTGCTGATCAAACTTTATGACTTTCGGATAGAGGGAAGCAAATACATTCTCTCTCTCATCCCCATCAGAGAGCATCCAATGGAAAACCCAAGAAGGACATCAGGGCCTTCATCAGAAGTCACAGGTACCTTCTGTCCTTTTAAACGACCTGGCAAGATTCGAGTCCCAGGCGTCAGAAATACCATTCAGATCACTAGAAATGATGAAGGATTTTTTCAAATTGCACTTTCTGTTTTCCAATCCCTGTCCTGCCATGTTTGTTTACAATGCAGGGGATGGAAGCGTTGGGTGAGTTAAAGCATTAATTCTGTTTAAAAGCTGGGCACATCGATGCCTTGTCACAACAGAAATGGGTGGATGGCAATATTCTCAATGAGGGGCGGGTGGGGGGAAGGTGTGTACAGAGAGAGCAGTTGTTATTTTCAGACATTTCATAGCAGTAATATTAATAGTGAAGTTGGGCCAAAGGACCCAAAACTCTATTTTTGTAACTATTTTGGTGCTGTATTTAGCTTTAATATGGATGGGAGAATGGAGCAGGCTGCTTCACCCCTCTCTTCCCTAGGGAGGCTGGCAGGGAGTGCTGGGGATGGGGAAGAAGGGGAGGGAAGGTGGGAAGGGGCCCATATAGGGGAACAAAGAGGTCTTCCTTTGGCCAATGTTGGCACAGGTTGGCGTTGATATTTGGGGTGGGGGTGGGGGGGGACATGCCAGGTGTCTCTGGTGTGTGATGTGGAAGGCCTGGCTTGGGGCAGGCATGGGTAAGGCTGATTTGGTCTTGTCTGTTTGCACTTTAGCAAGTTAAAAGGGATTGGGAAGGAAGACAATCAGTCTGCACTGAAGCACTTGGCGTAAGGTCTGGATTAGGCACTAAAAGGCAGAGAGATGAGTGGCACCCAGGGATGCTCCCACTCTCCCTCCATCTCATGTTCAGGACTGCTGGCCTGGGCTGCAGGTCTGATGCCCACACTGGGAGCATACAGACAACCATTTGCAAAAGCTGCACCCCCATAGCACCTAGAGCAGCTCATAGCAGAGCGTCCCCAGGCAATGCCATCCCCAGGTCTGCAGCACCCAAGCACGAGATGGGAGGTGGGGGGGACTATGTACAGCCACCCGTGTCCCAGGCAGCATAGCAACAGCCAACTATGGGACAGGGCAGTGAGCACAGGGACCTGCCAGCTGTCCCAGCACGGGGTTTGGTGCTGAAAGGAGAGAGCAGGAGAGCACCAAAGCTCTCCTGGGCTGTACAAAGGGGCACCCATCTCCAATGGTACCAATTTAGCACCTTTCACCAGCACTAATTACACTTTACTTAAAAAAAAAAAAGAAAAAGAAAAAAAAGAAAAAAAAGAAAAAAAGAAAAAAAGAAAGAAAAAGAAACAAATGAAACAAAAGGAAAAAACAAACAAAAGAACAAGAAGGGAAAAATAAGAAGGGAAAAAAGCAACTGTCACTGTGTGGACTAGGGCAAATGGCAATATTTCCTAACGTTTTGGCAAAGGCCACCTATCTTTGTCTCCCTTGGCACTGCTGGGATAGGGAATGGTCATGCAATACCAGTGTGAACCCGTACATCAGCTTATTTCTTCTATTCAAACAACAGAAAAAGCTGTGGGCTGAGGGTTGATTCCTCCATCCCTCGGCAGACAGTGCTTTCCCAAGGAGGGAGATCTCAAGCTGTTGAGCAGAGCCGCTATCTGATGCTGGGACAACTTTCTGAGCCTTGGCTGCAGCCCAAGCCCGCTTCTGGCTCTGGTTTTGCTTGCTGAATTATTGAACTCTCTCTGCGTGCACGATGGCTGGGTGTGCCAACTGCAGGTTATGCAATTGCTTTAAGCAGCTAATCCTTGTCTGAGACAACAAGCAAAACTAGAGAGTTTCCCCACCTGCCTGGCAGCAGAGGAACAACCATCCTCCTGCTCTGGCTTAGAGGTGGGCCAGGAGTCCAAAGGACAACCCCACGCTTGCCCTAGACCTGCCAACTGGAGACATGGATAAGCTCATGTTCACTTCTTGGCAGTGGGTAAGGCCAAAGGAAGGCAAACGAGGGGGCTGGAAATCATCATCAGAGTACCTGTGTTATCTGTTCATATAGAAGTACTTTGGCTGATAGAGGAGCCCATGGTAGTTTAAGGGCAGAAATAAGACTTACGTGCTTACCTTCTCGCCTCTGCATCCACTGCAGCTCTGCCAACTACTCAGCATTTGATGCTCACCATAAGCAGTATTACTTTCTCTTCATTAAGCAGCCAGTTTCCATTCGGGCCATCTTCCAGCCCCAAGGCAGCATGGCGGAAGGGAAAGCTCACAGCCGGACATGGAACACACTGGGGTTTTGGCAAAGGTCTGATACTGCTGATAGCTGTCCCACAAACATTCTGCCAGATCACTTCACCACATAAACGAGACCTTAGGATTGTCCTAGGAGGACATGGAAAAGCTGTGGGATTTTCAAAGTGAAATACAAGAAAGTACAGATGAAGGAAAATGTTTAGTTTCTGTATTGCAGTAGAACTTGCTTTGATAACCTATTTCATCTCCAAAGCAGGCTGCTTCAATAGTGCCAGCAATTATATTTATTAGTAAAAGGTATAGGATTTTGATATTGCAGGGCAGCTTCCAGGCATATTGATGCAATTTAACTTGTTAGCTTTCTTTAAACGTTGGGCTCAGAGGCAAAACCTCTGAATAAATTCAACAGTGATCAGTCTGGCAGTAAGGTCCTAATTCACTTGGACTCTTTGGAAAAACAAAGCCTTATCCCAGAACAACATTATTTCCAGATGTTGCTGAAGACGTATCACATGATAAGCAGGGTAAGGTAGGATAGACTTACTACTTTTTGCTTGGTTAGATGGGTTTTTCGCTCTTTGATTCTCAGCAAAAGCAGCTCTCCAGCTTGGATCTCATGGACAGCCAGGACTGGGGCTGAATAAGTTCCAGGGCAGAGCAGGGAGCGTGGGCTGCTGCATGTGCGAGGCTAAGCTCCGATGTTGGCCAACACCAACTTGCCTTCAAACACATGGGCTTGCTCCATGGGTCACACAGCGCTGGAGGCCTCCTGTGCCAGGCCTTCTTGGAAAGTTTCTCCTTTGCATTTTTTACTTCTTTTTTTTTCCATTTCCTCCATTTCTGAAGATCTTTACTTTTAAGTCAAACCCAAGGACCATGGAGGACTATAGAGGATCATGGTTGGTGCTGGTTGGAAAAGATTATAAGCATGTATACTTACTTTTAAAGAAAGGAATGTATGACAGAAGAGTACTTTAAATGACATTTTTCACAGATTTTCTACAGTCCTATTTTGGTACTTTTGTACAATTCCTTAAAAAAAAACACACAGCTCCTCTCCCTGTGCCAAATAATGACAACTTCATCCCTTTCAATGGCCCGGCATCTGGAAGCATCTGAGCCCTGCAGGAAGGCACCTTGCCTTCTCCTGTCTTGTCTGAGGGAAATGTGGATGGTACCTTCTGATGTTCCTCCTTCTCAATGCATTCCAGTTGTTTCTATAGAGGCAGTACACTATTTAAGTAGAAAATCAGTCACTTGATTGCTCTTTAAAATGCTGGGATGAGCACTAAAGCAGAAGTTAACGGTCATTTATTTCACATCTCCAAAGTTACTTCAGGTCCATACCATCTTTGCAGCCCCTCTCTCATTCACCTGAACAAGTACTTTATTTCTTAATAGCAGTTTTACATCTCAGTGAACCCAGCCCGTGAGTCTCTCACCTCATTCAGAGCTATCACTTTCTTCTGCATTCACCTCCCTTCTTCCTTCCCCTGAACTCTCATTTCTGCGAGGATACGTTCCTCTGCTCCACAGCCTTTGTAGGACCTGGTATGAGTTGCTGTCTAGGGAAGAAGAACAGCATTCCTTCAGACAGACAGGGCAGCATCTACCAAATAGGCTCCCCTGCAGCAAAGTGCACATGAAAAGCACGAGGGTGGGTCAGCAGCATCCCTTCTGACTGTACCCTGTGTGAAAGCAAAGTGGTGTAAGAGAGGAGAGAAGGCAGAGCTGCAGCTGTGTGCCTTATGCAGCTCCCTGTTTTTCAGTGAGACAGCTATTCACTGGAAATTGGGTTCTCATCTTTCCAGTATCCTGCCATCAGCATAGGGCAGAAGAAGAAAAGGCTTGCTGTGAATTAGGCAGCGTGTGAGGATGTTTTGCACAGGGCATCAGCTGGCAGCTATGCCAGGCACTGCCTTGAGCTGATGGGGAGACGCTGGTGCTCGCACCAACTCATCCTCCCAGAAACACCGGGATGGGCAGCCCTAGGGGATGGACGATGCCAACACTGAGAGAGCAATGAAGGACACAGCCTGGACCGGTGACACTGGAGTTCGCTCAGCAGGGAGATGCAAAGGGTGAGAAATCCTGCCTGGGATCTCCCTTATTTGCATGCCTCATCAGCATCTTCTGACGTTTAAAGCAGAAAGGGACAACATGTGCCATTATCAAAGTCACCAAGAGGAATTAGACTATACAGAGCAAATGATGACCATTGAGAAGTCACAGCCTTTGTGAACTTCAGTGTCAGGTTTCCAAACAGAAATAAGAGTCTTGGCATTGTAGCTTGCATCTCCTGAGTCTATTGCACACAAAGCCCTGAAGCCCATGCTGGGACACAGCCAACTCCTGGCAGCAATGGATGGAGAAGCCAGGGCTTGACCCAGCACACACTGGGAAGAGCCTCAGCACAAGGAGATGCTGCTGTTTTAGGGGAAGTCAAGGATGGCCTCACAGCAGTATAGGAATCCCATCAGCCCCCAAAGCAACGCTGCTGGGACCGAAAGACTGTTCTTAGCACTAGCTCCACTGCTACCAGTGGCAAGAAACATAAAGCACAAGGAAGGGGCACCTCAGCCACTTGCAAGCAGGGCGAGTACTCAGCAAGGGGACAGGATACAAAATCTCACTGGTTCCCAGCCTGAGGTTGAAGGACATTGACACTGCCACTATAAAGAACAGTCATCTTTAACTGGGCAAGGAATGATATGACCAAGAAAAGAAAAACTGTTAAGTCTGGCTTGAAAGTAGATTATATTTATTGATTTGCCACTCAAAATGTAGAAGCAGCTCATGTCAAAAAAGGTCACCTGCAGAAAGAACTTGGCTACACCCTGTTGGGACACAAGGCACCATCACTGACTACGTGCCCTGGCTCCATGCTGCAAGCCATACCTTCATTGCTGCAGGCGAGTGAAGCTTGGCACAGGCAGGGACAAGTAGAGCCAGCCTGGAGCAGCCAGGGCTGAAGGGCACAGGAACTCAGCACCTCATGCTGCTGGAGCTTTGGGGAGCTGAGTCACAGATAGTACTGTAGCCTGATGGAATGGCCTTCCCCAGAGGAGAACATGTCTGGCTTATTTAGGCACCCCAATACTGGGGCACTGTCAGCTCCCCGGTGGTTTCCTCATGTCCTCACTACAAAGCATGCAGACCAGCTGAGCAAGCTGGCCAGGGTTAACACACATTTAACAACATTAGGAAATTATAGCTGCAGATGCAGAAGAGGTAAGAGCCTGATTCACCCTTGCAGTGAGGATGCCCTCACAGTAAAGGGGGAGACCTGACAGCAGCCTTGTTTAAATCAGCATTGCCCTGTCATAGTCCTGCTGAGAGCAACGGGCTCTGACTTCCAGTACTAGCAGCACCAGGGCTTGGGCTTTGGGGTCATTGCTTGATATGTAATCCATAAATAATCCTTGTTGAAGTAAAACTATGCAATGCTAAACAGATTGGGTCAAGGAGGGAACTTAGCCACGTCTCCTGGATATGCACTTAGATATTTTTAAGACTATCCTCATCACAGTTACTTGTAAAATGGGAAAGAACCAACACGAGCCCCTGCAGAGCAGAACAAGCTCTGGGGTTTGTGACATGCCATAGCTGAACACAAGTGTCACAACCACAGCTGTTCGTGAAAGGCTGCAGTGAGAATTGAGCAGAGGACCCCAGGCTCATCTCACTGCCAAAGAGAGGAGCAAGGGCAGGGACTGGAGGATGTGAGAATGAGCAGAGCAGGGCTCAGGCAGTGGACAGGAGCTTGTAGTACTTCTCTCTAAATGCAGCCATGCTTTCAACCCCAGCCCATGTGGTCCCTCTGAAGGCCGAGGTTGTGAAACACAGCTGATCATTTCTCAAGGGGTTGGGGTTCATTCACAAGGCTTGATGCACCCCATGAGCAAGAGGCACATAATGGGCAGCATCAGCTCTGAAACCAAACCGTGACAAACCAGCAGTTAATGAAAGGAGGCTGAAGAGAAAGGACAACAGCAGTTAGTGTAATGTGCTGAAAAACATCTCCTTGAACAACTGCATCCTTAAACAACTGCATCCTAAACTGAAGGACACTGGTACATCCTCCACAAGCAGGAGTGAAATGAACACTCCTGGCAAGTCCTTGTGTGTATGGATGTATGCACAAACTTGCAGTCATTTTGTTTTTTCCCCCTTATAAAAAAAAAACTAAAATCACACTAGTGAATTGAATTATCACTACACCCTCATTTGTTATTTTGTCCAAGTAACCATGGCCAGCACTATGGGCCACAGTCACTGTAGCAGAGCTCAACCCTGCAGGTGATTCTCTGCTACAGGCACAGCACCTTAGCAGAAGGGAGCACAATTTCTTTTCCCTTGTGCTCACCCAGGCTGGGAAACAACCAAACAAGGGCTTTGAGACGCTCTTCTCTGCCTTTGCCTACACTGAACTTGCACTGCTTCCTTTCTCTCCTGCTATTCCCAAACCTTTCTGTCCAAAACACTTGTGTTCTTCCAATGCTAAGGCTAGATCAGAGGTAAGCAGGGAAAGGAAGCTCAGAACAGCACAGACCAAGCTGACAAATCCCTATGTTAGCAAACTCAAAGCACCCACACCCCAGGGCAATGCCCCCTCCCCAGCACTGAGCTGCAATACTAAGCAGCGCAGACGAAAGATCCATGTATTTCAAATCCTTGATCGATACGTCCCTCCTTAGATGAGCAGGTTAACACAGGGATCTGTCAGCCTTGGAATTCTTTGGAAGGGCCCTTTTTCTTTTTTTCCAAATAAAGCAAGCATAAAAGTGCAAACAACAACATTCTGTAAGAATCTGAACGGCAGGTATGAAACCCACCTTCACCCTGAGGGGGAAGAGTGAGTGATCTGTTGGGCTTGAACTCTTCCTGAGCCCATCCTGCTGCTCAGCAGCACCGTGCAGTAGCGCTCAGTGACTGAGGCAGTAAGGCAGCAGGCAGACAGCCAGCTGCAGAGCTGACGGACCAGCCCAGGTGACGTAACTCAGCACACACACGTGCAGTAAGTCATCCTGAAATGCACTGCTTGGAGCATCTCATCCCTACTATGAAATGGAATTCAGAAGCAAATGATCAAAGCTTGTGTTTCCTGAGCCTGGATTGGGTATATTGACAGCAGTGATCACAGCTAGAGCTCACCTCCTCTTTCATGGGCTTATGAGCTGCAGGAAAGAGATGACTTTCTCAACAGAGCTTCGAAGGCCATTGTGCTAAAAGCCATTCACACGTGCGTTTGAGTGACAGTAAAACTTCAGTGAAATAAGACATTCACTGAGCCATCTAGAGCTGAAGCAGACACTGAGGACTTCACCAAAAATGGCCTGACATGCAAAGGTCACACAGCACATCTCATTGCAGTTTACCATCCCTGCAGCATTGGTGAGCGACATTCTGGAAGCAGCCTTTGAAACCTGAAAGATGCACAAAGCTGGCCCAAGCAGCTGCTTGCAACCACCCACCCGAGATAACAGCAGCCACAACTGATGGTTGGCAGTGACGCTGTATGGACTGTGTTGTCTCCTCACATAGACCATGATGTACAGCATATCATGCTTATTATATTAAAACTGAGATGAAGAGTAATGAAAAGTTTATGCATAAGCGATATAAAATAAGGAGGGGAGGACCCGGGAACTTCTCCTTTCCAACCTACAAACGCACACCCATTTACATTGTTTTGTAAATGAATTTATCTTTAGCAGAAAAAATAAAAATCTTAAGATACTTCTGTTCCAGACAACCATTGCACATCTGATTTTACTTTGGAGGGGGAAATACAAACCCACAGCAGGAATACTTTCTAATTGAAAACATACAAAATAAATAGAAGTGGGAACAGTTCAGCACAGTGTGTTTCCATTGTGTCCTTTATAAACGCATCTCAGTTTCCCAGAAGTATCCACCTCACCAGCACAGAACCTCCTATCTCTGAAGGATACCTCCCCCTAACTTAACAACAAAGGAAGCCAATGAAGCAGATGCATTTTGCCCTATTTTCTATATCTCTCCCATCTGTAAGCCATTTGCATGAAGAAAACCTTTGTTTCAAAAGCTTGCTTGACTTACTAAAGCTCATTTGTTCCGTAACACAACAGAGCCTTGATACTGTTTATACCAGGGACAGTCCAGGGCTCTGGGTAAATCTGACAAATGAGCTGGGCTGGATTTGGCAGCTGCGGTGCATGAGGTTACTAGCATCCCCATCCCTGGGCCAGAAGTCGCCCTCCACTCTCTGCTGGAGCTCAGCATGAAAACTTGAGGTTTATCAACACAGATGGAGAGCAGAGCTGTGGAATGCACCTTCCTGCAAAGGGGCAAGGCAGGCACCTGTGGGTTACACCTCCCCTGACATTCCCACCCAGAGCCCACTGATCAACGCCTTTTGTAAACACTAAGTGCAGATTTGAACTTCATTTGCCATCTATTTAAGCTCAGGATTCACACAGAAAGGATGGGCAGTGAGGCTGGACTCTTCACTCACACTGAAGCCTCAGAAGCAGTGGCATTAAAACCACTCCGTGTTCATTCACTCTTAAGCACAGGGAAAAAGAGTCACTGCTGCTGCTAAGAGAACCAAATTCAACTCCCATTAAATCAACTTCTACAAAGCAGAGGGAGAAATAGCTCACATTCACTTGTTTCGGGCTTCTTCCTTACAAGGTGAATGCTAAGACACCATCAGCTTCTCACAAGGGATCGCCAGAAAAGTACTCAGTCAGAATTAATCACTGCAGTGTGGAAAAGCAGGCAGATCCAATGTGTTCTCCAAGCACCCCTGCACCATCACTACCAACAGCTTCCAGAAGATACACTGGAGAAGGCAGCTTTCAGGTTACTTTCCCCTCAGAAGGGTGGGGAAAAACATAGGAAAAAAAATCTTAAGACAACAGAATCCCTTTGAAGAGAGTAAGAGCTTAACTCAAAGCACTTACGTGTCCTTCCTTACCCACCTTAAACATAAACCTTCTTTTTCTCTATGAATGCAGCCCATCTACACGCACAAGGCTGGCAGGCACTGCACTCCATTTAAGGACATTCTGCTACACAGGTCGGAGCACAAAGCAGCTGCTTCCTTATGAGCAGCACTGTAAAACCACGCTGCAATGAACCTCCACCTCACAGTCTGCACAGCCATCCAGATACAGCGGCAGATATTTTCTCTGGCTCAAAAGAAGTTTTAGAATAGAAAGCATTTCAGCAGTTTCAAGGTGTAACAACAGGAGCTTCACTTTCCATGTATACAGTTATTGAACCATACACTCATGCTTATTCCAATTTAAGAAAGATTTTTACTGGAATTCTCTCCACAGACACGTAATGCCAGAGCTCCCAGGCTGCAGCCCACACTGCTGGTACAGCTGTGCCAACAGCACCTGCCTGTGCTAACATAGCATGCAACGAGAGCAAGGCAGAAGACCAGTACTGCTGTTAAGCCCTTCGTTCTGGATCATTTCCCCCACCTGTGACCTTCAGAGTTCCACCCCACACAGCAATTCCTAATGACCAAAGGAAGAATCTGGTCAGCAAAGTATTGAGCACAGGCATCGTGAAGATGAACCTATCATGTCTCTCATCTATGAAATGCACTTCTCTGCTCTTTCCAACAGCAGTGATAGTAGCACAAACAGCAAATCCTGGTGGTGTTATCACAGAACTGCTCAGGTTGGAAAAGACCTTCGAGATCTACCTTCACACTATCAGAACTTCAAAGTGAGTCTCATAATAGTGGCCCCTCCTAAAGAGCCCAGCTAGGCCTTAAGTTAACACAAGCTGCAGCAGGCTCTGTCAGGAAACAGCTCACAAGACCAGGAGTCACATAGAAAAGAGAAAGGGGAAGATTTCCCCAAGCCTTTTTGCAACTACTGCACAGCATTCTTCACCTTCACAGGGATTTTAATCCCTGGGGAAATAAACCTACCAGGGTGCAGACAGCCAAAGGAACACTTGGGGGATGTGAACAGACCAGCACTGACACAGAATCAAGAGACAAAATTAAGTGTTTGTCTTTCAACAGTCACGTGGCTTCATAGTGTCTGAGTGCATCAGTGCAGCAGCAGATCCCACCTGGCATGGCAAGGGGGATTCTGTGATGGAACACAGAAGGGCAACATTCTGCCCTTCTACTCCAAGAACACATCAATAGCTCATAGCCTGTTATCTTTAAGAAATGGAGTCTAGAAGTACTCAGATTGTTTTCTGTCTCCCAAGATAAGCTATTAATACCTTGCTGCTCGCACACCCTTTAACCCACCTCCCACACAACATGCAAACAAGATTACCAGGATCTTAAGAGTCGTTCTTCCACATTGCCAGCCAAGGGAAGAATGGCACTGCATGGAAATGAAATAATCACGGAGATCATTTGTGCATGCTTTAGCAGGAAGTAATTAGGGAAATTGCCAGTGTGTCATTTGCTTTTAGCCCCAGGCAGCACGTAAAGAACTAAAAATACAGTCTGATAGAAAAGATTGGCAGAATCAAGAAGCTGCTGGGATCAACTCAGAGTCTTCATGCTTGCACTAAGAACCATGCTCTTCCCCAGTGAAAGCAGGCTCCCATGCGAACAGGATATCCCTGCCACTGCTGATACACTGCAGGTTATCCTCCAGATTCATGTTGGAGCTTGCTGGAAGCAGTGTGCCAGCACACAGCCTGTTTCTTACTCTAGTAAAGGAACTTATCTCTACACATCTACCTTGTGCTATAAAGATCAGTCAGAACAGACCAGGACAGAGATCTCACCAGGCAGAGATAGCAGGACTGCACCCTCAGATCAGAGTTAAGGGTTGTGAGGTCAGCCTTGTCCTATGCATGTTACTGTAGCAGGTGAGAGCAGCCTTAACGGGCTGACCAACTTTCACTACCACTTCCTATTCTGCAGTACACTGGACATCAAGAATACTTCAAAGAACCTAAGATTCACCACTCAGATTAAACCAGAGGTGCTAACAAGGAATGTGGGAGTTATCACTTGTCTCCTTGTGGCCTTTTCTGACCCAGAAGAGTGCGTGGACTTTAAATATCCGATGTTACCTTTGGTGCACATACTCCAGCCTGTCTGTAGTCAAAGACAACCAAATCACACTTTCACTATTAAAACACGCAACGCATTGAAGACTTCAGACGACAGAGGTTTTAACAGCACAGTCACCACACAAACCAGAAGAGCACGAAGCTCCTGAGCTTTAAACAAAAGAAGCCAATATGAAGTTTTACAGGTTTTTTTCCAGCATGGTTGGTTATTCAGTAAGCACAGAACCACGACTGCAAATAGAAGACATGCTCAAGTGTCACTCTATGTTTTGAGATCCTTCAGTATAACTTGCTTCTGGGAAGTGTTTCTGCACAAGATACCCCCGAGAAAAAGGTTTCTGTAAATACTTTATTTTACCTGTCATCTTCTCTGACAAGATCACTCTCTGGGTCACACTGTTTCAAGTATGGTTAATACAAAAACCAAGCATACACTTCACTTTACACACTTCAGTTCTTCACTGCCATTCTTCAGTCATTGCTCAACTTCGATGAAAGTGAGCCAGAATTGTCTGACTTCACCACTACAGAAAAGTTGGTGTTTTTTTCATGTTTATGGATGCTTTCACAGATTTTAAGAGCAATAGAAACTTTTATTAATAGCACCTCCACAGTTGGGAAGTGCAACCTGTTACTGCAGTCTTGGATTTAACATCAAGAACACCAGAAATAACATAAGAATTAAAAAGACACAAACAAGGACAGTTCAGTGAAACAGTTCTGTTGCACACCTTCACTCGATGGTCATTCCTAATGAGAAGAGCTGTTTTTTTCCCCCCAAAGAAAAAAATAAATACCAGTTACCACCACAAGAGGAAGCAGTATGCATTTGTAGCACTTCTGGCTGTGAGAGGGCACACACCACAGCTATTGCTGTTGCACTTCGGCTCTCCTCCATTTCATCAAGAAATTTGAGAAACATCCATAAGGAGGGAAATGACTCAACACTGAAGATGAAGCCAAAACAGAACAAAACCCAACACTCTACTGACATTCAGTACAACCAGGTTCAATCACTACGTTTGGCAAGTGACAGTAAGTTACTGCTCTGTAGCAGGTAATACCTACCCATCCTTTGTAGTTAGGGCAGTTTTGCTCTAGCTTAGAGCAAACAAAGCACAGAGGTTATATTAATAAACCAAGGAAACATGGAAACAGTAAACCCTAGCACAGATAAAGAAGCTTACTACACAGTTCTTTTATATAATCAAGAACTCTGAGGTCCGGTGTAAACTCAAGACTGCCATTCCTATCCAGATATTTACACAGAAATATAATGCTGTTTTGTGTAATATGATCTTAAAATCCCCATAATTGAAATTTCTTTCATCAGTTTCAGCTTCTTTAGGAGTACTGGAGTGTTCAATGTAATAATTTCAGGACAGAGAGGCACCTCCTATGCTTATGCCACCTATCAGGTCTGGCAGAAGCAGGGAATTAAAATTAATGCCTAAGTGGCAAAACTATCACAGTAGAAAGAAACTTAAAAGAATGTGACAGAAGTACTTGTACAAATCAGTAATGAAAACTGCCCAGCTTCAAAAGCTAGATTTTTTGAGTTCTGCATCCACAAAAAGCTTGTCTTTGATTTATCAAATGCCAAACTGATGAAGAACAGACAGTATTAAAGACTTGAGCTATAACCACCTCTACCTAGCAAGCCTAGTGACAGAAGGAAGTACATCTTCCTCTTGGAAGAACTCCAGCGTACTCTTGACTTGATAAAGCAAATCTAGACCTTTTTTATTTTTATTATTTTTTTTTTAAACAATTTGCCAAGACTGGAATGAGAGATAAATAGAAGGCACAACAATTTTGCTTTTTTTTTATACAAATACAAACTAAACATGAAAAAACCTCCCTAGTTCAATAAAAAAATTCCACAAGTTCAGGAAAAGTGTTTTGAGAGTCAAGTTCTAGACATTTAAAACCTACCCCACAATCCAAAATTTCAAAGTGGTAAAACAGCAGTTATAATTCTTTTCCGTGATCACGTATCAAAAGAAAAAAAGATTCTATGGATACTCATTATTCCACTTTTACAGCGCCACAAAGAGAAAGGTGAACGTCAATTTTCGGGTGGCAATATCTCCAGATCAGATGATGTTCATATGACCCTCAAGGGATAAATCAAAGTTTTATTTTCCTGCCCTTGGAATACTTGCCAAGTACTATGTTTTCCTATAGGCTCTTGAACGCATGCATGTGAAATATTATTCCACTGACTGAAATGCACCCAAATTCAGTAGAGAGGGGAGGAAAAAAAAAGAAAACAAAAAGACATTCTTCTGGGAAAGACCACTGGTACCAAAAAAAATCCAGTCCGTAAGTTTGAGGTGAGCAAGGAAATTCAGTTCTTTTCTTTTTAAAATCCACTTTTCCTAAAGCGTTGTTCCACAAAGCTGGAATCTGGGACAAGGACTAGAAAAAAAACCACAAAACCATAACACAAACAAAAAAAGGGGCCAAAATAGTATCAAACGTAGCAGTCTATAACAGGCTAGGGCCACATTCCAAGATACCCAAGGCTGAAATTCACAAATCTGCAGGTAAAAAGGGTTTGCACCACCATGTCAACATCCACGATGCATTCACTGGCGTTGCCCGATCCCCCTTCCAGCTCCAAATCCTGGCTTCTGGGACATTCCTCCACGTGGAGGCCCTCGAATCCCACCTCCCAGCCCCCCACGAGTGCCTCCAGGTCCGCGTGGTCTGTTATCTCTGCGGTCACCCTCCCTGGCAGCTCTTGTTTTCTTCTCCTCCACATTCAAGCGCACCTCTCCCCTGAACATGATGGGCTGTAACAGAAGAGAAAGTATTTTCATTAAGAATTCATCTGGAAGCCTCCAAAAGTAGAGCAGATTTCTACAACCTTCTCTCATCCACTTCTTTCCATCCAAGGAAAGAAAAGCATTTATAACTGATTATGAATATATATGAATGTAACTGTGGTCAAACTATACAACCAGTCTCGTGCTTGACTAGAGAAGATGAAAAGTGGCTGGAGATGTGGAAAGTGACACTTTTGAAAACACGATACAAAAGATGGACATTTCAATACCTCTTACAAAAAGAGCTGACCTATTAACAGTACCCTGATCTCATTAATACACACCAATTCAGTTTGTCATCAGAGTCCCAGATGGCTTAATCCAATGACACAAAAAGTGACAGATCCTCTCTATCACTGCCCTGTGTAGTAATGTGAAGTCTTTCACTTTGGTCTGTTTCAGAACACATTTTTGCCCAAAGCACTGGATCTCCTTGCAAGGCAACAGAATTTAGTGCTTTTCAAAGCAAGATAGGAGGTGTATAAAAAAAAAAATCACTTTCAAAGGTTTAAACACGTACTTTAAAAAACAAAATCTTAAAAAGGCACATCCATTCATTATAACTTAAGCATTTACATGAGTCTGCAGGAAAGATACCCTGAATGAACTAACTCTGAAACCTATCACACATTCCACATCTAAGAATTCAGCATCCACTTTGTTCTCTGGCTCCAGTTAGAGTGGAACAGTCAGAACGAGTACAGAGGCCACAAACTGCCCAGCTGAGCATGCCTCTGGTATTGTACAGTCCATACACAAAGCTCAGCACTCAGCCCTTAGCTACCTCTCCCACTGCAAAAGGACACAAGTGGACTTCTCTGGTTTTAATTCAAGAACACAAACAGGCAAGTTTAACTCACTAAAGGTGATGTTTGCACACTAGCTGTGGATAATTTAAGGACCCACTGCCACTGAACTACTTGCTCCCAAACCAATTAGGGTCAAAGTCAGATCAACTCAGCCTACTTTTAGCAATGGGTTTCAAGTCACCCACTTCAAACTTTACTCTAGACCACACTGGAACTGCTCTGTCTGCAAAAATGGGAAAGCATTTAAGGAGGCAACTATCAGCGCTAAGATCTTAAGTTACCAACTCCCTTCAAGAGCTTCTATAATCACTTGAAGCTCAACACTAACTCAAACTTTGCTAGAAATGCTGCTGGCACTCTACAGCTAAAGGCCTAACCACACAAAATACCCTAATTTCAAACTGAACCTCAAGGAACAAAATCTGCCTAAAGAAGTTTAAGCCCAATCCCTGGATGCATTCAAGGCCAGGTTGAAAGGAGCCCTGATCCAGTAGCTGGCAACACCATCCACAGCAAAGGGGAATTGAACTAGATGATCTTTAAGGTTTCTCCCAATCTAAGCCATTCTATGATATGCTACCTTTCAATTAAGGTCAAAAATAGAGGAGTAATACTGTCATACAGTATTAATGAAAAGAAAGGATGCCACTATCCGCTGAAAAACCATGCTGTAAGGGAGCACGTGGCACAGCTGAGGTGCATCTAGATTCACTACCTACCATCAACACATGCACACTTATGAGATGTACATCTTCCATGAACTATCACTGCTGATACGCTGAGCAGGTACTTCTCCTTTGCTACAAGGAACTCTTTTCAACCTGAACATTAGTACAGTTCTTCCCTCTCAGCCCCTTGTTGACAATTCAGTAAGGTAAGATCTTACTTATCCAGATGATCAGACTCTACATTTTTGCGTTAGAAGCACCTGGAAAACACTGCCTGTTATTAACAGAGCAAGAAGCCCAACTGCAAGTTTTTTTACCCTGTTGCTAAGGATCTTCTGAACTGGTTCAGGATCATCAAACACCACAAACCCAAAATTGGGAAGTTTTCCACCACTGTTGATGCGCAGTTCAACAACATTGCCATAGCCTGCAAGAGAAGAGCCAAGTTCTTGGGTCATACATTAGAATGTTCTGTTGACCACACTAATGGCTGCAACCCCAAAGCCTGAGGAGTAGAACTACCAACTTACTTTGGAAAAACTCTTTTAGCTCACTTTTATCCACATCATGGGGAAGGTTCCCAACAAAGAGCTGGTGACTGTCCGGGTACCTCACAATCCGCCTTGTTTCCACATCACCTTGTTCACCCTCACGAACTTGAACATAAGAATAAAGTTAAGAAAAGGCAGTTCCCACAAACAAACAAGAGCATCAAGAACTAGCATCCAAACTGTGTACCCATTTATACATACCCTATACCAGGAATTTTCTAACTAAATATCAAATAAAAGCCTGGATACTTCAGAGAATGCTAGAAAAGCTCTACAGCTTGACAGACAAAAACCATTCAATATCCAGGTAAGCAGAAAAACCTCACTGTTAGTGAGACTCTTAAAACTAGTCTTACCGATTCCTCAAAACCACTCAATCAAAGAGCAGAAGAGTTTTACATTCTGTAGTTTTTCTTACTTGGCCTAGGACCCCTCTGTGGCGGGATGCTTGTTCGCTGCTCTCTCACTCTCTGATCCCTCTGAGGTCTCTGTGGTGGGGTCTGAGATTCAGGCTTGGCCTCAGGACGGGGCTGTATAAATTCAGGAGAATTATCACGCAATAAATGTGCTACTGTTTCATTTTATTAAGAGCTCACTACCAAGTAATTTATCAATTCTCTTGAAAATTGAGTCAAAAGCCTGAATTCCATCCTTTTCACCTGTGACTAAACATGTTAGGTTGTGGCACTCAACATCAAGTTGAAGTTTCTAAGTCATTCCATACACAACTGCATAAGAAGTGACTGCCTGGAGCATGGCTGTATCACAATACACTCATTTCATGACAAAACCTTGTTCCTCAATAAGCAGAGGAAGAAAGTCTGAGAAACTGCTTGTCCTCTTAAGTACATTTGTTTTAGACTGCAAGTATAATCAGCAGTCATAACCTCTTTCCTCCATGAAGAATTACTCCTTAGTCCAAAATCCAAGGAACAACATTTATGACATCCACCATGATACACTGAATTAGACAGCCATTTCACTACTTTCCCATCTCAGCTTCCTGCCAGCCACTCTAGCAGTGAAACAGCTTCAGATGCTGAACTCCTACCTGTGAGACTGGTACTTTCACAACATGAGGTGGTATCCCCGATACTGGCACAGCTCCACTGGGAGGGAGGTTCTTACTGGTTACTGATGCCCAAGAAAATGTCTAAAAAAAAAAGAAGATTTAACTCCACATTACTGATGTTACCATGTCTGTTAGCAGTATCAAAGTTTTAAGTAATCCGTGGCATCACAGATTCAACTATTAGCAGTTTCCCCACAACCCCCTTCAAATCATCCCAATTCAGAAGACATACTACTACAATAACTGAATTCCACTTCTAACCTATTTCTGGCATCCAAGTAGAATTGAAATTTGAGACAGCAACAGTCTAGCACCAAGTACCACAATGAAGTTAATCAAAGCATTACTCTATGGAATACTCATTTATCAACTTTTGACTCCTTTGACACTACAGAGCAACAGGAAAAAAAACAGCTAGGGATGAAGATCTCAACCATTTTCCTGATTCTGCATCTTGGCTACAGTCTGTAAATAACATCAGAAGCTCTGCTTATAAACTAAGAATCTAAGAAATTGAGCCTCTTACTGTTACAAAAGTTCCAACACCCCCAGGTTTACAAAGCTTTCCTTTAGATCATAGTAATAACTACTTGTCTGAATTATCTAGAAATTCAGCTATCTACTGTTGTATAAAAGCCAACGAGAAAAAGGCAACTGGTCATGAAAAGAATAATCTGGACTCAGGAAAGAGTTACAGAGCATTTAAATGCTTGCATCTCATTCCAGACACTTCCCTCATCAGAAAGCAGCATGTCAAACTTCCTGATGAAAGAACATGAAGAATCACACATGGTTATTACCCTGGAGTCTTCTTGGACAGTAGGAGCTGGATCAGCCGGAGCTGGAGAAGGACTCTTCTCCACAGTTTCTTCTGGAGCCGATTCCTCCAACACTGGCTCAGATTTTTCTTCCTGCACCTCTGGCTCAGGTTCCTGTTCAGGTTCCGGCTCTGGCTCAGGCTCTGCCTCTGCAGTTGTCTCTTCCAGGTGTTCTTCAATGTCATTGCTATTAGCACCACAAGAAAAGTAAGGATGGTATTTACTGTATCTGATTAGATTACTGAGTAGTAAGGAATGCTACCTGTTTAACAAAGAAGCCAACCACATTTCATTTAAGAGGAAGAACAAAGGTAATCTAAACAAAACTACATTGTAGAAGTAGTAGAAGCATCACATTATTATACTACAGACCAAAGCATTACATCTTCTGATAATCTGGAGTCTCTGCACTAAGCATAACAACATTTAAGCTTCAGTAGTCTTTCAACTGTCAAAAGGGAAAAAAATCATGTGTATAGAGCAAGTTGTATGAACTTGCTGCTAAGCAGACAATATATAAGTAGTCAATACTATCTAACAAAGGTATTACCTGACAGTCTGCTCATAATAAGCACCAGTATCATCAGGAACAGCCTCAGGCGTTTGTTGTCTTTCCTCAGGTTCCTCCCCTTCTTCCTCCGATTCTAAGTGAAGTTAGAAGAAATATCACACAGAGCTTTAGTATTCAATTCCAACGTATCTCCCACCAACACACATTTGAAGGCTCTGCTGAGGAGCACAAGGAAACACTACCAAAACACAGAGCTAAACAGACATGTTTCCTTGTAGTTACACTTCCACTTAAGTTACTTGCTTTTGTCTGACATAAAATAACATTTTCTAAATACTTCAAAAAACAATTGCTGCCTACAAATCTGATTGCTACTGCTCAAAAAAGGCCTTGCAGTTCTTTCAAAAGAAAGAGAAGATACCACAAAATGACAACAGTGTTAAAATGATGAAACTACAGGCAAGGAAAAGACCCAGAACACCATGAAGATTAATGCTGTAGAAAGAAACTTCCTGTAGTCTGGAAACAAAGCATGAAGCAGACCCAGGAACAAACACCAACAGGATCACACTAAGTCTCCTGGTGCCCACCTTCGGGAGGCTCAGTGTCCGAGTCACCAAAAACTTCATCTTGGTAACGGAAGATATCATTGTGGACATAAAATTTGTTTGCAACAGAACCCTAGAAGAAAAAGAGGAGAAATAATTCAATAACATGAACTGCAACATCAAAGATTAAAGTAACAAAACAAGAACAGCTGAAAAAGTCACCCTTCTCCCACAAATACAGGAGATCAACCCAAAACTGCCTCCTTTAAAAAAAGTGCACTACACAGACAAAATGATATCATGCTAGGAAGTCAAGCACGCATGAATCAACAGGACGCTGAATGCTTTTTATTCTTATAGCTGATGAAGCAGTAAGCAGAGCAACCTGTAATTCATGGTTCTAATTCTTAGCCCTAAGTCAACCTGGAAAGTAATGTGAATTCGCAATCTTCCCCCCTTTTTCCATTATCATTTTGTTCAAAAAAAACAACTGTATTTTGAAAACCACCTCAAACACCATGTAAGCGCTTTACCAAACAAGAAAATCGAAATCTTATCTTCAAGGGACAGAAAGCATTTTCTTCTTCCCACTTTTTCCAATACAAGCACAAGTAGCTAGGAAGGCAAACTAAGGACAGAACCACCTTAAAGAATGCATAAGAAAAGTTCTGTATGTACCAAGAAGCCACAAGTCAGCATATTTACATCTGTAATTATAATACCCAAGGTTAATTGATGAACACACAGAAAGAGCACCTATTCCCTAAGAATTTGCAGAGTACTCCTACCCAACTGCGTGGTAAACTACCTTCCCAGTGTAACACTGGAGATTCCAACACTGAAACAGGCCTCAAATCTTGACATGAGAGTATAAGCACTGCAATAATGCTTTCATTCAATATAACATACCTCAGGTGCGAGTACAAATGTTTGCATGAACCTGCGCACGGGTTGCATGTTATTGGAGAGCTCTCCCATCACCTGCACTACAACACCATCATTGAGAGTAGCATGGGCATCCACGTGACGGATCTTTGTGTGGCAGTCCTTGAAGTTTAATGACAGAACCTTCTTGTGGATATCCTATAAAGGAGAGAAAACAGGTTATACTGTAAGAGTCATTTCTGATAAATTAGCAGCTTCCAATGAAAGAAGAAACAAAATACTTATATTCCCAAACTTACACAAGAAAGTTTGACAGTAAGCTCTTAAGTTTGCTCTGCAAGCTATTTTACACTATGAACTTCAACAAAAGGAAGCATATCTGATTAACTATTGCTGTGTAAAATTAGGTAGTTGTTCCTCCACGTTCACAGAACAGCCCAGGTTGGAAGGAACCACAAGGATCATTAATCTTCACCCTCCCACCACAAGCAGAGCTACCAACCCTCACATTTAATGCTAGACCAGGCTGCCCAGGGCCCCATCCAAGTGGTCTTGAACACTTCCAGAGACAGGGCATCCACAACCTCTCTGGGCAGCTGTTCCAGCACCTCACCACTCTCAGAGTAAAGAACTAACCCCGGACCCTGTAACAGCTCTCCATCTTTCTTGTACTGGGGGCTCCAGACCTGGACAAAGTACTGCAGATGGGGACTCACAAGGGCAGAGTACAGAGGGACAATCACCTCCCTATTCCTGCTGGCTACCCCTCTTCTAATGGAGCCCAGGATACCATTTGCTTTCTGAGCTGCAAGAGCACACTGCTGGCTCACATCAAGTTTTTCATCCATCAGAACCCCCACGTCCTTCTCTGCAGGGCTGCTCTCAAGGACTGCTCCTTCCAGTCTGTACATATGCCTGGGATTCCTCCAGCCCAAGTGCAAAATTATGCACTTTGCCGTCTTGAACCTCATTAGGTTCATCTGGGCCCACCTTTCCAGTCTGCTGAGGTCCCTCAGAATGGTATCCCTTCCTTCCACTATGTTTCCCTACAGAAAGCCACTTGACAAAGTGGATGAATCACAGCTGGATATGTGCCTCAATCACAGAGGGGATAAGAAAGTAGTAAATGACAGTAAGTTTTTCCAAATACTTACAGACTGCCCGTAGACTGCATCAGCAGGTTTTCCATTGGAATCTAAGCCACCATGGACATAGGAAGAGTTCTTCCCATAAAACCTGTTGGAAAGATCTGTGTAAGCTGCACTATTCAGATATATCAGGTACAACAATAACAGCCAAGACTGAAGTCTCTCATAGGAACTAGATACTGCACTCTGTTCTCCTTATCCTGCTATAAAGAAACATAGTACCCTAAACACACAGGACACTGGAGGCTTCCCTCAAGCTATGACTTAAATTTTGAGGCAAGAAGCATTGTCTTATTTATTTAAAGCACTGCAGGTAAGTTACTCATTTTATAACTAAGGATTGCAAGCTGAAGCTAAGCATCATGGAACTACATTCTGATAGCAGATAACATCTGGAACTCAAGTTCACGATACATCCTAAACTAAGCCAAGTAGAGATCAGCTGTCCGCTTAAGTGGAAAGGTCTGAGAAGTCTTAACCAATCCTGAGATTAGAAGGTTTCCAAAAAACTGCCTGAATACCACCTCAAAGCACAATTAAATGAAATGCAGCTACCTTCAAAAAATGAAGCTAAGACACGTGAATAAGTTCACTTACTGATTTCGAACATACAATTTAAAGAAACCACACAGAAGCTGGTCATGAAGCGAAGCAAGAGCTTTACCTGTGCAAATAGTCAGGTGCCTGGTTCAGCAGAGTATAGTACTGCCTCACAAACTCCCGCCCGACCAGCAGGGGACTTGGCTTCTCCATCACCATTTCTTTGGTCAACTGAAAACTAATGAAAAGCAAAAGCTTATCAAACAGTAGCATTTTTTGTGTTGCTGTTCTCGCACAGACAACATAAGCCACATAATCACAGTAGAAAGCACACACCAAAACCTATTAGCAGTTTTACACAGTAAGCAGTTTAACCAATGTATTTTCAGAGTCATCAATCTTTGGTGCTGAAGAGAGGGAGAGGACTGCTGGGGAGCACACCAGAGGTGGGAGAGGCTACACAGGCAAGGGACATTACCTCATAGCATTCCAGCATTTAGTCATCCTACATACCCTCAGCAAAATGCAGGTAGCAAACAAGTACGGCTCTCCAAGAGGATTTGCTAAGTAGCTAAGTCATTTGCAGTTGATCCAAGTTCTACTTACCTCACTTGACTTCACAATCAGAATTAAAAGTCATATGTTTCAAAGTAAAGCCTGTGCTACTGTATTAAGGGCATTTATAAAAGGTCAGAAAAAGTCCAATCTATTTTTGTCAGCAGTGCAGCACTTGCTGCTCGGGAGCAAAGAGCACTGGAAGAATATCGGATTATATCAAAGGTACTGCACTACAACTAAATGCATGCTGCTCTTCCCTTATTTCTCCTGAACTCAAGTCCACTATCATTTAAATCCAGGTCAGATGAACAGTACCATTCCCAGGCCAAAGAACAAATTGATCTAAGTACCTCCTATCTCATTTCAGCAGGCCTAAATTGTAAGAAAGAAGTCTTTGTAGGAAGGTTACATAGCGTGCATCTCTATGTTTGCTTCTGTTCAAGTATTTGTACAAACTGTTCAAACTAGTTAAAAAAAACACCAGTATACCTAACACAGCTTCCTAATAAGCAGAATTAGGTTTTCTGCCTTTTGTTCTGTGATACCAAAAGGTAGCAGAACCAGTGCTGGGCTGACAGCCTTGCTGTCCATGTCACATAGGCTACATAGTAGTCAGTTTCCCTGAAACTATCCTGGCTTTGTAACACTCACAGCAAAGAGCTTGCAGTGATACCCACAATGAGGCAAACAAATGCTATCAAAAGGAGATCAAGATTTAGACGTAAAAACTGAGAGGACTTTCTCCCTACGGCTGACCTATGGAACCCTTTCCCTACACAACACATCACATACAAACAGAACATACTTCAGGTGTGTGCTGCAAATCAAAACTAATACACCACTGACTTGAGCCCTCTAGGAAAAAAGAGTCAGTGACTCCTGAATCAATCTGCTTTTATTTAAGACTATCACCACAAGTAGCCTCAAGAAGTAGCAGTGCTATCTAGAAATACGAAGTCAAGCTAAGCTAACACAGACCAACCTGATGGAGTCCGCAGAGCACAGGCCTTGGCAGTTATGCTGGAACCAGCTCTCTTGCCACTGCACAAGACAGCATCCTTTACCCTGGGTAAATAGTTGCCTATGGGTATCATCTGTCCCTCCCCTGGCTTTATTCAGACTGCCTTTCCTCTGTATTGCTTTAAGCCTTGTTCCAGTTCATTCCAGTATCTTGCATGATGCTTTCATTGTATTTGTTGTACCGCCGACAAGAAGTCCCATAAATGCTAAAGACCAATGACAAATTACAGCTTCAGCAGGGAGATGACCTCAAATGCACATCACGTATAGGCCTGCAAAGGAACCCACCACACTGCAGGATGTATCAGAAACATGAAACAGAAGCTTCAAATGCCAAAGAAAACATAAGAGCCAGAGCACGGGATTTCATATAAAGCTGAATCAAGCCTGGCATCCTTGCTCCATACCAAATCACACTAACACCAAACATACTGCAAACAAAAGACAAGGCAATACTGAGGCAGAACATACATTTCAGTGCACTAAGAAGCTTCCCATGTTTTCATATAGTCATGAGCTAACCATGCAGCAAGTGATATGCCACAGCTGGGTCTGCCCTGCAGGAGATGCTCAGACTCTGCAGATCACTTTCATTTTAGGAAGTTCTCAGTATCCGTGGTTTTAAAGAAACCTTTCAGTTGTAAGCACAGTATATTACATACACAGATGTCCAAGAGCATGGACTGAAGTAATTAAACCCTCAAATCTATGAAACTGATTACCTTCAAATGTATGGTAAATAAGATACCTATGAAATATCAGGTGTTACCCCACGGAGAACTAAGGGTAAGCTATGAGTACCACAGCTGATGTCCTCATGCAGCCATTTCCTGCAAAGCACTTCTGAAACACTAGCACAGCAAGCAGCAGAGCCCTGAAGGACTGGGAGCAAGGGGCAGACAGCACCCCCACACTTAGACTGCTGGTTTAACTGGCAATACAAAACTGAACTGTTTCAAACCTTGCCTCTGTGCCATGAGTTTACTATTAGAAAAACAGTCCCTACAACATCCCCTCAGATCACAACAACTCCATACAAACATACATTCATGACCTGCTTGTTCACTCCTCTGTTCTGGTTGAAGGTGAGGGTATGGGCAGTGCATCACTCCTCAAAGACCCCTTCTTCGTTCTCACTGATGTCCAGAAAGCTTCCTACTCACCTGTAGTGTTACATCAGGCTCCTCTGGGAATTATTTTCCCATATCTTCTGGTATGAATGTACAAAGCTTCCCCTCCTCACTTGATGTGGAACTGCTACCCGCAGCACGAACCCTCCAGAGCTGTTCTGACTTACTCCAGCACTGCACCGAAGGCAGCGGCTTGTGATTGCATCTCATATTTGCAAAACAAGTTATATATATAAAGCATCTCCCTCCTGAAAGTGAACAAGGCACAAGAAGCCCTCTCAGAACCGACTCTTACCACAGAAGGAAGAATAGCAGAGTGCCCAGTTCTCATTAAGATCCGAAAAGAAAAGGGAAAAGCCTTTGTATGATCTGATCGGAGGACAGCAATCTGTTTTCACTCCGGCAGCACCTGCTGCTATTCTGCCAGCAGCCATCTGTTCCTGATCTCCAGCCAGCACAACCTGAATGATACATGCCAAGCACCTCCAGATATTATTTGCTCCCTACTACTCCAAGCAATTTTTACTGTTCCTCTATTCCTTGGCCTACAGATAATGGCAAATATTTCACACTGCACAGGATGTGACAGGACCAAATGTCTGGGCTACCACTGTATTACTTCTGATAGAAGCTTATCCACACATTTTCGTCAGCTGAAGTGAAAGGGTGCTAACAGAAAGAGCTGAAAATGTGATGATTTAAAGCCCATTCAGAAACACTCGTTCATATTACTCCATATATGCAAAGCAGAGAATAACTCAAATTACAGCAAATGGATCAGAACAATTCTGCTGTGTGATGCCACTCCTTAAGCCAGGAGACTTAGGGGAAGTCTCCCCTAAATACCTCCTTTACAGTGGTTATCACCTGGCTGGTGGAAAATTCCACCATCTGTTACAGCACTCCTACTTGGCAGAAAATCAATGCTAGGCACTGAATTTCTAGAGTACAGTTATGTAAAGTAGAGCCATTTATGCAAATGGTGTATTAAATTTAGATTTAGGTCCACAGAACCCATCAGCATCCACAAAATTAATAGGGTCAAAGAACAGCTAACTAGTTGGTTGTGCATAGTAATTTGGTGAGAAAACTGGAAAAAAAATAAAATCAACTGACCATTGGCTGTCTACATTTAGAAAAACTCAAGTTCCATCTTGCTTCTATTACTGCCCATGTATTACAAACATCTCCAGCACACACTGCAGCACTCAGGTTCTCAGGACAACCAGAGACTACAAGACACAATTGATGTGGTAAACCAAAGTATCAGACCTCACTAAGTCTTTCAGACTAGAATAAAACAAATGTCCTTTCTTAAAGCACACTGGGGTTTTAATTATCTCCTGTCAATAAAAACAACTGTACTAGCAAAGACAAGCACAGTTTTTGAAGCTGGAGCCCATTCCAAACAGGCCACAGTTTGCTTTTATATCATCCTGGTGTCTTTGTTCTCCGCTTTTTTTATATCCATATTTTTAACTTCTGTTCCAACAGAAGCTGCAGTCCATCCAAAAGCCCACAAGATTACTACAGTGCATCACAGCTCCATTTGGCTGCAATATTACACAGCAGACACAGGGAACAGCCCTCCAGCAGTTCCACATGCTCCTCTGGCTGTCGGCGTGCAGCATAAGCAAGAATATCAAATGAGTCTCTCTTAACAAATTGGTGCATTTTACAGAGCACCAAAACAGTCCTGTCCCCCCCCCATGCTTTTAATTGCAGGTTTAACTGATTAAGATACAAATCAGAGCTGTTACACTGCTTCCAACACTAATCAGCTTCTCCTAAGTGGAATTCACGTCCTTCATTTCTGCAGTTTTACCTTTCTATGTAAGGTAATATGGTGTAACTGATGTGCTCCCCATACAGAGATTCTTCCCATTTAAACCAGGAGTGCCAAACTCCTGATGCAGCCCTACTCCCTTATTTACACATCAGTTAATTCCTTCACATAAAAGAAACACCCAGAGGAGCTCATGGGGAAGAAAGATGCCTGCATCAAAGCACATCATAGTACAAAGCTGGCAAATGGCAGTTTTGCTGGACTTTAAAAGGCTTCATCAACAGTTAATAAGGTTGTGTTATTAAGTATCATTTTGGATTTCTTAAAATGCTCTGGTGTTCAAAGCCACAAACTAACTATTTGGAGCAGCCAGTATTAGAAACAGATAAGACTGCTGTTCCATACAAGAGGAAGAAGCCAGGACAAATAATGAAAGTGGCCCAACATGCTTCCAGCAGGCACAATCTACTGTAGAAGTTAATCAACAAAGGGAAGGAACTCCAGTTAATTCCCAAACCCCACCATTTTACATGAGCCCTGTTTGCTACTGCTGCTGATTAAGCAAAAAAAAGCCAGTACCTGTGTGAACTGAGATACAAAACATTGGAGGGAGCAATGAAATACAAACAAGCTAAGCTTGCACCACCAGGCAAATTCCAGAGCCTGTCTCATCCAGAGGTTTAGGTCATTGCACCAGCTAGGAAGAGTAACGTAAACCTTTCCAAGGAAATGCATATTTAAAAACAAGATATCAGATACACTGAGATGTGAGATGCCCTTCTTATTTTAAAACAGTCTTAACTATTTGAGGGAGAGAAGGAAGGAAGAACTACCTGTTGTTGATCTCAAGAGCCAACTATTAATAAAGGACTGAAAAAGCAGTTCAAATAAGTAGGCAACAGAAGTTTCAAGACTGCTCTCTCCTTTGGAAGATGTTACACAGAACTCAGAAGTGCAGCACCACAAGGAGCAACACAGAGCAATACAGCCTGCATTCTATATAGAGGCCATTGCTTACCTGCCCACAGCTACTCCTATTCTGCATATTTTGACAGAATCCAAGGGAAAGGGTTGTCTGAAAAGTCACCTTAGAAGGCAGCACTGTTTTACGAAGGCAAGACACCCGGCAGGCAAGTGCTGAGAGTTCAGTGATGGGATAACTTGTCTAAAGAATAATGAAACATTTAAACAACAAACTTTGTGAGATCATCAGCTTCAAGTCTTAGAAACCCCAGAACACCAGTAAGTCCATGGAAAGCAAGTACTGACTAGGAAATTCTGAAGCAGGTACTCCTCAAAGAGGAAAGCAGCATGCAGTCCAAAGCATATCACAGATGAGCCTTCAGTAACAGCCTTCCAATATGCATATCTGGATCCTTAAACCAAACTGCCATTCCTCCATTCATTATAAAGAATGGCATCTTCTGTACCATACTACCTACAAAGAGGGAGTGCTTTATGGCTACCCAAGGCATAAAGAGTTGAGATCTAAAAATCAGTCTGGAACCAGGATGTGCCATCCTCAGGCAAACATCTCTCTGTGCTTTATTAGCATCACACTGCAGGAAGGGAGAGCAATATCTGAACCACTCTCTAAAATCTTTGAGATGTATCAATGAAGGATGCCACAGCAGAGATGCACACTGTACCATCTGCAAGACAAATCATTACCAAAAACTCCAAATCAAAGCTTAGCTGTTTTCTACTCGGGCTATCCTAACAATCAGGATAAGAAAGTATCCAGTGCTACCTGTAAATGAAGTGTTTCTATTACAAAACTGGAAAAAAAAGGTTTTCAGAATTACATTCAGCACTGCCCATGCTAGTACTGAGCAGCCCCTGCTCACTGGGGCAGATGGGAAGCCTCACCCAGGGCAATGCACAGCCCCTCAACAATCTAGGAATACAAATAAACCACGAATTGCTGCAGAAGAGCTGTCATTCTACAAGTCGGGCTGTGTTTTTGCTAACAAACTTAAGTGTGAGCCACAAGTACACAGATGTGATGGAGCCTGACAGCTTTCAGCCAACATTCAGCGTTTCTTGTCATGTTCAGCTCTGCCAAGCAAGAAAGAGAAAAACTCGTGATTTTTTACTGCTATTAGTCAGAATCTACACGAACAGGGACACAACCAGAGGAATGCAACTTCAAGAACGTTAAGATCAAAAGCAGAAAAGCAGAATGAAAAGACTACCCAAAGCATAGTAACTGAAGCTGGTCGGGAGCAGCATCTATGCCTGTGTACCAAGAAGCAGGGCAATAAAGCATACACTACCCTTGTAGGCAGAAGCATCAAGGCCCACTTACGGTGCAAAGATGGACAGCAAGTTAGGTTCTGTTTAAAAGGGAAAGGAGACAAAGGGATCAAATTTGTGATATTTGCAAGTTGTTATTTAAATTCCAAGTGCTTCTCACCAATTTTCTTCGCCTTCACCCATAAAGCACTTTCTTTTTCCTTAATGTAGGGTCTACACCATGAGTAGTATTTTTCCCACTCCTCCTTTTTAAAGCTCTTTCAAGTGGCTTCCAATTTCCTATTTCATGCCATACAATCACTCCTACTCAGCAAGAACTGTGAAATCAGCTACATACAGAGAGATAACACTGCAGCAGAAGCATTTGTGCTCCTGCTCCAAATTACCATCAAGAAACAGGTTTTACTGTAGAGGTAACCCTTACTACAGCTGCCTCACATCCATGACAGGTCAGGTTTTACAGCCATCTACTGGAGCAGCTCACTTCACACTGCCTATTTGGCTTTACTTTTGGGGAAGTTCTGCTGTTCTGTATCACTGGGGAAAAAGTACTCCAACTTTTAGAAGACAGCCAGCCAAGTTATTCCTTATGTTACCGAGAGATAACACTGACTTTCACAGGCATATTATTTACTTTTGTTTCAATAACACGTACTACAGATTTATGATAGGGGAACATGAAACGTCTGCATTTCTCAGCAAGGTACCAGAAGCTGCATGTTGCTCCTTACATAAAGGGGACAAAACAGGTAAGGGAGAAGCTCCAAGGAGCACACAAACTGAAGTCCCTAATACCTAATACTCACTGACTTAAAGGGTTACCAAGCTTTGGTTACCAAGGCACCAAACTGTACATCTTAATCCCTGATCTTTCTAGAGAAAGCAAGAGAGGTCTGAGCTGGTAGCTCCTGTTCTGAGTTCTTCCTGAGGACTCAGCTACTGAGAACAGAGAGGTACATGGTCTCAGAGGCACAAACTGAAGTGCAACAGCTGTAGGAGGAAATCTTGAGAAAGCAGCAAAAGCCAGTTTTCACCTATAGCAGGTGTCTATAGAGGTCTGCAAACAGCCATTGTTTTTAGCACCCCAAGACCATCACAACAACCTCCACATACACTAAATCTTTTCAAGTCCTTTGTGCATGCCTGGATACACAGTTTTACTACTGAGAAGCTGTAACCAGGGACGCAGCGTTAGGCAAACAGCTCCATACAAGCGGCACATGCCTCCTTCCATTTCCTCTTCGTACTGAAGCACTTCTAGGGCTGCTTATCCCCTGCTTTCCTTTGATGGAACTGTCCTGATGCCAGAACAGAACAAGCTAAAGAAGGCTACTATACAGAACTTGATGCAGGAAACTAAGATAAACTGCCCTGAGCACAGTTGGTGCACTTCAGATGATCACAAGTTTGCTATAATGCTTAATGCAGTGTAGCTAATGGCCCTCGTGGTATGACAAATCCGTGATTAATTCCTCTTGAAAATCCGAGTTCTCTCAATTCTCAAAGCCTCAAGAACTCACAGAAAGTTTCCTACTCTTTCAACAGAGACTATCAGATCCTCCCAAAGAGGCCATTCACCTCAACAAAGGTGAAGGACTCTCATATCTAGCTGGACACATCCCAGTTCCAATTATTCTATGACAAGAACTGCTTTCCCACACATTTTAGCCGCGAAAATTTAATCCTTAAGAGATAGCAATAATCTGAATTGTTTATCAATTCTTTCCTTAATGAGAAGTTACAGCCAGCTTTGAGCCCTTACTGTTCTCTCAACTGCTCCTCTATAAAGCAGCAACTTAAACCCTACGATTTTGCCATTAGAACAGGTTTTGTTTTGACATCCAAGAGCTGCTCCAACAACCCGATGAAGTTGGCAGCAGGTCCAGTCCTCTTCTCTTAGCTCTGCCATTTTTTCCATTTGGCTCCACTGCAGCTTCTCAAAGTAAAAAGGAAAAGTTAGTCAGGAGCAGACAGATGAAGCAGATTAGAACACCTAGCTACACAGATATTACTGTGAAATTCAAGCTCACTCCCATTTGGATTCGAGTCACAAGAATTAAGATTTAACAAAAATGCTTTCTGCGTGCCAAGCACCAGATTCCTTTCAAGAGTCAACTATTGCATTGCTGTCCATTCTGCTACAGAAGACTGTTAATCCTCAGACATCCATCAGCCAACTCAGATCCATCCCTTGTTAAGATTCATAATCAAAACAAAAGTCAGCGTAACAAACCACCATAAGGTGAAGTAGAAACTGGATGAGGCAACACAGTAGGAAGTGAAAAATGGCCACCAATGCTTCGAAATTCAGTATTTCACATTTGCCTCGGTAAGGAATGTAGAGATCTGTGAAGAGCTCCATAACTGACAGCTCACCATCTCCCAGCTCTCAAAGCAAGTACTCCACCAGCTATGCCTTTCTGGAAGAGATCCAGTCTTAATATAGCAAAACTAGGAGTCCACACCAGGAGAATATTCACTGTCTGCAAAGCTTTGGGCATTCTTACAGTAGTGGAAGATAAAGGGTTTTGTTTGGTGGATTTCTGTTGTTGCTGAGGGCAGCGAGGTAGCTTAAGATCATCAGGACTATTCATCCTAACAAGAAGTTCACTGCCAGTTGCTTCACGTAAGTTCTGGATATTTTACATGGGCATCCATAGAAAGTTTTGCCTGGATGAGCAGACCTTATCACTTCCCCCCTTTGGTTTATTTCAAATACAACAGATTACAGCTACCAACAAGGACCACCCAAAGCCCTGCCCTATTTTGATTTCCTCGTCACATCACTTGGATGGACCAAAAAAGCTCAGGTTTAATACAAAACCACAACAACTCAAGTTTTGCTTTCCAGCAGGCCATTTCTGTTAATCTCATGAATGCTTTCTCAAAAGTTACAAACAGAACTATCAATGCATACAGTAACACCATTTTTGTTTTCTTTATTGCATTTTCATTAAAGCATGCCCCTCAGTATACACTGTTACAACCATTTGCAAGGAGAAAAAGGAAACTTCTGGGTTTTTTTTTATGATAGAATGTATAATCCTATGATTCTGAACCAGCTTTCGGGTGCACCTTCAGCCATTACAGAAAGTGAATGATAACCCTATCAAGAAACATTAGCATAGTTTGGCTCTTTCTCAACTAATTGTTACTCTAAAGTGTAAACTGTGATACCGAACTCAAACTTCTGCAATACATTCTCAAAAGATTATAGATAAACACTCAGAAATCAGGACTTAAGCAAAGAGCTTCCTGCCAGGTCTTCTCCTTCACTTTGTGTTCTCTAGCTTCAACCAAACATATTCACACTCAGAAGACACATTAAAAAAAAAACAAAAGGCAGTCTTCCATTTCCAACAACTTGAGAAATAGAAACCATTGTTCACAGCCAGATTTGATACAAGATTCTTTTTAAAAGATTATTTACACTTAAAAAAATGAGATACATTTTGCTAAAGCTCTAAAGTGGATGTGATTCTTTTTCTAAGACTCTGCAGAAACCCACTTCCCAGTGTGCTTTAATGCTGCCTTTCAGGCAAACTAGAATGCCCTAGAATAGGCATTACTATTAAAAAAAGTAGAGATTTTTATCACAAAGACGTTCTGTGACTTCTGCAGTACAAGGCCCCTAATCACATACATGTTAAGATGTAACCTTATATTTTGCTATGAGGTCTACTAAGCATTTTTCCTTTTAAATCTCAAAAAGGAGATACTGAACTTCTCTAAATATAGTGAGTGAAGTAAATACAGTGAATGAAGACTTAACTTCACCAAATGTATTGACTCAAACACCTCTGGAAGAGGTGAGCCCAGTTCATGGGATGCACAGACGCCTATAACAGCACTACTGAATGCTCATGGAATTATCTTCCAGCAAAGCGATTAGGCTTCCTCTTTACAAAAAAGGAAGTTGTTATTAAAAAGTGAAAACCGGGCCAAAAGGAAGATTTTAGAAACGAACTCAAGCGCAGTTTTTGTCTGCCAGCAACTGCACTCCCTCCTTTTAATGCCCATCCACAGCGCCTCGCTGGCTGAAAACAACCCAACACACAACATTCAACTCGGGGCACCTGAAAGCGTGAGCTTCCAGAGCTCGATAGCAGCGTCCAGGTTTCTTAAAGCTGTCACCTCGCCCCGTGGAACACAGGCTGGACAAAAATAGCACGCCTGGAAACATGGCGGCCTGCTGCAAAAGCCGCTTTCAGCCAATCGTGGGGGGGAGGAAAAAAAAAAAAAAGAAGCCAAACCAAACAAAAACAAGTCATTGTGTTCGCAACGAACGCTCGCTGCGCGGACGAAGCCGTAACAAAAGGAGCCGCCAGGTATCGCCGCTAAGACGAGCGACTCGTAAGGTCACGCAGATCAAGAGCGAAGCGCACGTGGACGGCACCCAAACCATCCGGCCGTTGTTCCCCCGCTCAGCCAGGCGCACTCCGGGCTTCGCGGGAGGCTGGGAGGCTTTCGCAGCCGCACCGCGTTGAGTCTCGGCTCGATCCCGGCCCGGCCAAGGTCACACGGGCAGCGGGGCAGCGCCGCGATCCCGCATCCAGCGCCGGCCCCGCAATCACGCGTGCGGCACCGAGCTGCTGGCGGCCCGGAAGGAGCGCTGAGCCCTTCCAGCGCAGCCCGTGTTACCGCACGGCCGAAAAACAACAAAAACCGACCAGAGGATTAATAAAAACAAAAGGCAGGAGATGGAAAAGGAAAATAAAAGAGAGGAGGGCGCGCACGCAGCGCGCCGAGCCCAGAACAAAGCTCGCAGCCCCGCATCGCGCCGGCCCGCTCCTCCCCTCCCCCCCAAGGCCGGTAACCTCACCGCCCAACGGCGCCCAGCAGCCCCGCGCCCGCCCCGCACGGCCCCGAGGGCGCTGCCCGCCCCGCCGCGCTGCCCACAACGCCGCGCCGGGGCCGCGCGGGCCGCACCGCGGGGC